>JAPYZR010000105.1:0-75988 GCA_030522945.1 Trichopria nigra | reverse complement strand
GCCCGGAATACATACACATGCACATACGTTTATTTATTGATGTGCATTTTTGATATGCAACAAAAAATGTAATAAAAATTAAATTCAACAGTTAATATAGGCATTTCCTATTATGAACAATAAGAAAAAAGAAAATAAGTATCTAAAATTTTAAAAGCATGGTAAATTTCACGAGCGATATTAGCAACACTTTCTGAGCGGTGTTACCCGCAATCGAGTCGTGTTGAAAAATAATGAATAATTATTAATCAAAGTTAATTTCAATAGTTTACCAAGTACCATTTCACACGTAAAAGTACCGCAAGCATACATTTTCATATTTTTTCCCATTGGGAACTATAATTCATTATCGTTTAAAAAATCACTTCGAAAACACATTTTTTCCATTTGTTCACCAGGTAACTTGAGCAAATCTTTCAGAATCCCAAAACTGGAATCGCCGAAAAATCCTTCTTGCGTTTTTGCTGATTTCGTCAATTTACTTTTACGAAATATGGCTAAAAAATGTTAACTACGCCCTCCTTTTCAACAAAAGCTATTATTCTTTCATATCGCATTCGTTGTTGTGGTATACTGTGCTGCCTTGAATCGTTAAATGTATGGTAGTAAACGCACTTTTTATCGACCACTTTGATGATGCCCGTTTATAGTCTATTAAGATTTATCCTGTTATCTGGGCACAAAATCCGAACGACTTTTCAGTAATGCGTCGTACGATTTATCTTCAACACTCACCGTTACCTAAGGGACCAAAACTTAGCATTTTAGTACTTTACACCTCAGCATATAATGGCTTTCAGTTATAAATTCATCATTGACGTCTTTGTACCATATGCGTCACCAAATTACACTATGCGCATATGTATGGTCATACACATATGATTATCACAATCGAAATTATGTAGATCACAATAAAAAAGGAACATAATTACTTTTAGATCGTGGCATTGTTGAATAGAAAAGGAAATGATACAATTGAATATTGGTTGGTTTCTCAGATGAAGGGTTAAAAATGAAATTATGGCCAGAATTTCGGAAAAAGTAAACAGATATTTCGTCATGCTGGGATCTATGTAGAAGAACCCAGTCTCCACGCAGATTTCTTTTTACTTTATAAGTCGAAGGATCCAGCAGTAATAAATATGATCATTCGATCTCCATCTATTTCTCCGTAATCGTCGCTCGAAACGTAACAGCCCGTTCATATTATGAATACATTACCGATGAATTTTTAATGGCCTATATAAGACTAGGCTAACATTAGTCTATCTAATCTATGGCGGCATAAAATAAATACGTTGCAGTACGCGCGTCGACATTGCTGTAATTCCTGATGACTCCCTCGGAATCCCGTAATTAATTATTCATATACATATATATAGTATTTCATATTCCTTCATAACATTTCATCTCTCGATTATAAGGAAGCAAATCTTGCAACAATAACTCTTTCCTCAGATCTACCAATAACTAAAATTCATGAAATAAGTCATGAATGATTCGTTTGGACATATCGATCGTTTACGCCCACGTCGAGCCGAATAAGTGCCACAATTTTTTTTGTTGAGTCGCTCAAGCGAGAACATATATATATATATATATACTCAGCGGCGATTATCGGATTTCTTGTAGCGCGCTGCGGAAGGATTCGCGCAGCTTACGGGCCGTAACTTAAGTGCATACGTCGTTCGGGAATATTCCATTTCCAGCATCAGTTCCAGTTCTGGCGCTACTCGCTGCGAGTTTTATATACCCCCCCCCCCTTCCCCCACCCCTCGCCCCCCCTTACCCCGCCGACCCCGTAACCGTATAATATATATATATATGTCTCTCGATGTGTTCTCTGATGTTCGTCCGCGTGCTATACATATAAGTGACCATCACCGCGACCGTTCGATCATGCGTATCTTGTCGCACCGTTGATGCTGTTGCTGCTGCGTTACGGAAGCACCATATTTGTGCGTCCATTTTACCTATCTGCACGTACCCACGTTATACGGCTGTCGTATGATGTCAGTTAGAGAGCCGAGGGCCGAGGGATGCTTTCGCTCTGTTGGGTTCTGTATTGATTGCTGCTGTTCCTCCTCGTCCGCGTCCTTCTCCTACACCGGCGTCGCATTCTCTCTCTCTCTCTCTCTCGGTCTCTTGTATTCTCTGTCTAACTCTCTTTGTATTTCTCTACCTCTGTATTCGTCTCTTTCTCTGTAAGGCATCTCTTTCTATATCCCGCTTTCGACACCATCTTCGATACAGAGTTCCCTCCGACGATCTATTATTACTTGATTCTAGCGAAATCTGTTTGTTTATATACAGTCTTCGCCGTTTTTATTGTGGCAAAGAAATTTAAACTTTCTTCTCCATTAAGAAATTGTATTATTCCAGTAATTAATCCAATTGCTATATTGCGCTGATGTGAGATGTGTGGAACGGATCGAAAGACGAGAATACATTATGGCGCTGTGATTGACATAGTTTTGTCTTTCCCTGATGAGGCGACAAACGTATTATATATCCATGTCCCTTTATCACATCGCTGTATTCGATCGATAGATACAGGTATCTGTGCTATAGTATAGGGGCCGAATATTTAATGAAATCTTTCTCGGAACTCGGAGTTTCTGATTCACTTTCGGTTTACGAAGATTTCCGAAGACCGTGATGTAAAATTAGAAGACGGCATATATAAGGGAGAAAAGTTTTACGCCGATTTGCTCCCTTTTCCGTTCGAAGAGGGATGCCAAGACCAGAATCTCACTTCCTAGAATTGGCCGCAGTCGGTAGCGGGTATAAGAAACCAGTTATCTCGGCGCGTCATTAGAAAAGAATCCGGTTAAGGAATCGAGTAAAAAACGCGAGTTTCGATGGTAATTTGGCCTCCAGGGTAACGTCAGTAGATATTTCGGTACTTATTTTCGCGGACCTCGTCTCGATTTCGTGAGCCAAAGTCCTCGAAAGAAAGATGGAATTCTCGAAGCGTCCAAAACAATATTGCCATTATCCTATATTTCTGGTGACATATTGTATATAAAATAGGACCTGATGTGTAATTGACGCTAAAATCAGGAACGTTTGAAGAATTTGTGCGCTTTCAACGATTGTACTCCAGACTATACTGCAAGTCTTTGCGTATAGTTTTAAACTAATGTCGCAAGAGTCACTTGAGAGCCTGGTGCTTATTAAAATTCAAGCAGATTCTGGCCATTCAGCACTGAATCGACCTTGAATCCATCGATTAATAAGCAGGCGCGCCTCTGGTGTAAAACTTCATTGACATTAAGAACGCATTTTCCCGTTTCCGTGTGTATAGCAGCAGCTTTGTGCAATTCAACAAATCCATTCATTCGTCGAGGGCGATGTGATAGCTATCGATTTTCACCGCTGCATTGATTCAACCGACGTCGCGGGTACTTACTTACTGGCAGAAATATATTGCAGTTGGTTTGTCTCGTGTGGAAATTCCTTCAGTTTGGCCCAGTTTCTGGGTGCCAATTTGTCTCAAACTTAGCAAACCATTCGCAAATAAAATTAATCTGATATGTGTACATGCTTGCTGGATAACTAAATTACGTTTCTCCAAAAGGTTTTCCAAAAAGAATTTTTTACATTTCCGGTATTAAAAAGGTTAGTTTTATTTTTTCAAAATTGATGATATTCCCTTATGTTATATACGTAGAAATATTTCCTGGACAATTGTACGATGTCTGTTGGTGTCTTAAGGACCCCACTCATATAGTAAAAAGGAGAAAAATCTGTACTAGGAATGCCACCTGGTACGTTTTCCTGATTTCCTGTTGTCCCATTTCGTGGGAATTTTTTCAACGCAGTAAATGATTATTATTGAATTCAATTTATCGATATTATTAAATCGATTCCTAAGTTCTCAGGGTCGAATGAGTTTTGTGATGGAAAATTATGCTTGCTAGAATTGTCTAAAAGAAATAAACAATCAATTTATTTACTAATTCTTTTTTTTTTTTTTTACTAAAACTTAAAAAGCAACAATAATATTAAGATATAGAAATTTCGGAAAATAGAATGTTTGTCGATAAATGTATGGAAATTATCGCATAAATGTCGTTTTGTTTACTTGAAATAAATATAACTGATGAATTGGTGACTTGAGATGCATTAACTGTAATAATACCATTGATTCGTCGTCGGGTCGGTAGCTGTGGAGCATCGATTTCCTCTACTGCACACATAGACACGAATTTATACGTATCATGGTAAATGCAAAGAGGAGAATTCGAAAGCGACGTGATTATGCCTTTAATGGTCGACTGCTTCCATAATAAACGGGCTAGAAATACCTACCACAAATCCACCTAAACATATACACATTTATAGATATAATATATAAATATATACATATATATATATATATATATATGTATATATGTGTGTGTGGGTGTGTACGTATGTATATATATGTATTGAATAGGCATTCATGACTTTCATAATCTCATTAATATGAGTATGGAAATACACATTTTCAAAGGAGACCGCTCGCAGGAATGCACATGTGCAGGCGAATAATCACTCGTGCGTAATCTGATTGTGTAAAACAAAATCATTTCACTTGGATCAATAATGTATTATGGACAATGTACATCGCAAACTCTTTCATATATATATTTTAATTTATAATGTAATCAGAAACTAAAGCGTTGTTGTTATTTCCACCTGACGGCGTTGCGTTGTTGCAGTAGTATTACATTTATGGAAAAAGTGAATGCATAACTTGATGTACATGAAAAGAAATAATTGTTTAAATATATTCAATAATTACAATTGTCATTTGAATAAAGCACTTTGAAAATTGTAATAATAAACTCATAATATTTCACTTTGACGGATAAAAAGGAGAAAGAGTATTCGTGTCCATTTTTCTTTCATTTATTGTCAATAGAATATTACATTTTTATTAATTTATTTTTTTGTTGGTTTGAAAATAATAAACAGTTGTAAAGACGACTGAGAGACGACTGCGTGTAAAAAATATCCCTCTCGCGACACGTGCGTAAAACGCGATTTCGCGCATCAGTGACGGGCGATCATATAGAAGAACCGCGCTGCAGTTTTTGATACGAGAATAGTTTTTTGTTAATTACATCCAATTATTATGAATAGTGGTAAGATTTTTTAAATTCTTTTTAGGGGAGATTGACAGGGCAACCGAATTATGTGACGGATAATGAGAATCACTTTCGGCATTACATTTATTCGCGTGTAACCGAGAATTAGAGCGTGTATTTTTTAGCGCAACGAAAGTATACACAGTGTATATAGGCAGTTTGTAATGCAAAAATAGCGTGAATTAAAAGGTGCGCGAATTAACGTGGGTTTAAACGAATTGAGAAAGTTTTTACAGACGTATACGGTAACGTTAATTGGAGATTGTATAATACGCCGGTTAAAATTTAACAAATAGCTTCGATCTTCTCCTCGTATAATCTCCCCTTGGAACATTGAAAATTGCTCGCAAATTGTTGTAATTAATCATCGATACGGTTCGTCGTGTGCGAGTGACAATTAGTACATTTATTGCGGATATATATTTCGATTGATAAAAGCATTCGTTATTGCGTATATATGCGCTTAAAGTCGTTTGTTTCAAGAGCCTCGCGTAATTAGTCAATAGTAACAAATTTAATTCAAGTAATTGCATGACCGTTTATTATCGCGGCGTTTCTGCCAATGATATATATTTGTTATATTATGTTATTTTCAGAAATGGGTTTAGATCGAAGAGACATATTCAGTTAATCCGAAATCAATCGATTAGTTCGTTTTTTTTTTTTAATAATGTTTAGGTTTTGAGTTTGATTATTATTATTATTTGACGATATTAAACGTATTGTTTTAATGTAATACTTTCATTAAATCGTAAACATAATATTCTACAGAATATCTAGCAAAACAAATATTTCTACAAGAGTGATTATATATATATAACAGTAGAATTAGGAAATGATGCTTGAACGTTATTATGTAATATCCAGGATTTCGTACCGTGGATTCGAGAACAGATAGAATCGCAGATCGTTTCGATTTTATGAATTGATATAACAGAAGACCGATAAAAAATGACAATAGATTTAATAATTAAAGATGGATGTGGCTGAAAAAGATTGCACCAAAATCTGTTGAATCGTGACTGACAAATTGACAGAATCTGTATATAATCTGTGATATTTAGGATCGAGAAACTCTCAGAATTGACATTGTTGAGTAGGAAAAGAGAGAACCGCAATTAAATAAACGACTAATCGAATTAACGACGAATAATTGATAATTGTAAAATAAAAGTAAAATAAAATCAATAAATACTAAATTGATGTAATACATTTTTATGTAAACAAAACTTCATTTTTCAATTGTTGATTTCCACCAAATTTTAATTCTACCGATTTTTCAGCAATTATATCTTCTTCGATTTGATTCTCGATTTTGAATCGATCTCACATTTTTCGATTGTATCGATTTTAGATTGCATCGCTTTGCAACATTAAAGCATCTTCGATTCTTTTTGATCTCGACGACCTCTTCGATCGATTTTTCTTTCGATCCAAGATATTCTTTAATAATTCAATATTTAGAAATTGTGTTTTATCGATTCTTACGATTTTTTGAAATGTAATTTGTATAAAAATACAGGATTTCATCAATTCATCCGCATTATCAGTTTTAGTCATCGATTTTGAATTTTACAATAATCAATTATCTCGTGTTTATATATGAAATATAATTTTACCACATCGGTAGACCAAAAAATCGATGGAGTCGATTCTCGATTGAATCGATAGTAGAATTGATAGATTCGTAGATTGATAAAATTATTGAATTTGCAATTGATAATCAGTAAACTTAAAATAAAATATGAATTTGTTACAAAGGTAATAAATATTAAATTGATTGAATCTTGTATTTTTGTATGACATATGAAATTTTGTCAAATCGATAATCGATAGTAATGATAGAATAAAAAAAAAGGATAGGATCGATGTAATTGAAAATCGTTGGAATCAAAACCTGGTTAAATCGATCGATACTGGTGAAGATCGATAGAATCAGAAATTGTTGGGGTTAAAAATCGATTGTTGATAAAATCTATAATCAGTAATATTTAAACTCGATCGATTCGTTCAGCGATAAAATTGATAAACAGGAATTAGAAGATAATCAGCAACTTACCGAATTAACAACTAATAGTTGATAACTGTAAAATATAAAAAAGCGATAAGTAAAACTGATAATGGCTGAATTGATGAAATCTCGCGAATTTTGATATAAAATCAAATTTTATATCAAATCAAGAATCGACAAAACGGAATATGAAATGCACTTCACGAAAATCGATACAATCGAAAATTGGGAGATCGGTTCGAAATCGAGAATCAAATCGAAGAAGAGAAGAGGGTTAACTGAAAAACCGATACAATTAAAGTTGTGTATAGAATCAACACTATTAAATAATCACGCTTCAGATTTCAATTAAAAGAAAAAAACAAGAACAATTTTATAAAGCATCCGAGCATTAAATAGAATCTGAAAAAAATGCAATTTTAAAT
This sequence comes from Trichopria nigra, assembly GCA_030522945.1. Classification (NCBI taxonomy): domain Eukaryota; kingdom Metazoa; phylum Arthropoda; class Insecta; order Hymenoptera; family Diapriidae; genus Trichopria; species Trichopria nigra. The sequence goes on along the minus strand of JAPYZR010000105.1, from coordinate 68,417 downwards.
GAACTCCAAGTACAGTTGAATGACCATACTGATTCTTCATGGGAGCTTATACCGTTTGGTTATATAACGTGTTAATCCCATTGTGTCGTGATAGTTTCGTAATTCATAAGCACGTCATTTTTCACAGATGGAACAATACCCTACCTAATCATCGGGGGGGTTTTGAATATTCGTTTAGGGGATGGCACCCTTACGCGGGGTGTCCGTCTCTACCAGCCTAAATATATTTTTCCCCGTCGAAACAAACAATACAGTTGAATTAACTTATTTATTTCAATAATCTTGGAGTGTTTCTTGCTTTTACGTTTTGCAGTCTCTGCGACTCGATAATAATTTCTATAGATTTATGCATTCGCTCGCAAATAGTCTGGAATATTATTTATATGAAATTGAATTTCATGCTAATATAAAAGAATATAAATACGACGTACGTATACTGAAATGAATGCAGTAAGGAGAAATGTTTGCAGTGAAAGAAACTTTTCTCTCCCGCATTTTCGACGTTGTCGTCGTCGTCGTCAGCTATACATTTCTTGACTTCCTTTCGAAAGGGCACCACCTCTTCCTCCCGCTCGTAGTATACATATATACCTGCTGGCTCGGGTGCATTCAGAGTTCAGTCGACCGTTGCTTGCTGTTGCTAATGTTGCTGCTGTTGCTGCTGCTGTTGCTACTGGTTCGGTTGAAATGCGGCTTTCAGCGACACGGTCTACTATAACTGCTATTCCGCCATTAGCAAATTAAGTCGCTCTCGAAACGGCAACGGGCGCGCGCATTATCCTTATAGCCGCCATGCCGCCTGTGTATACATACGCGCCGTGACAGCTTAAGGATAAAAGTACTCTGACCGTACACTTTCATTCAAATTAATGGAAAATTTTTCGCCTCGTATAAAATTCGAGTGAAAGTTGAAAATGAATTTGACATTTTTATAAGCCCGTAATCCTTTTTCATATGTCTATACTGGTTCATTCGATTTTATTATATAACTTCCCTGAATATATATATGGGGGAAGTTTTCGAAATGAAAAATCCATTTTTTGTATACCTTTTTCTTATCATGTATTACGTATACCCTATAGGTTTCGTGGTCTTTATATTCAAACTTTCAAGATCATTTTAACGCAATGCCGCGCGTGTGTGCGTGTGTGTGTGCGTGTGAACGCATGTTATATATATATATGTATATATGTATGTATGCATGTATGTTTCTCAATGCTTTAGGCAACTGCTTCTCGTTAACTGATAATGCGATCGGGGATATCCATGTTGCATCGAAAAACATTATTTCGAAAAACGTTAAACTCGCATATCTTTTGATGTATATACATTATGAAATTTATATTGAACAGTGCACCGAGTATAAAAGTGATCGATCGATTTTTAAAATTGACCAAAAGTCGATGTATCCATAATAAAATACATGATAAAAATAGAAGTCGGGATATTCTCGATTTTCAAAAATGTAATATGCAAAATTGAAAAAAATCTGATGTCCTGATGGATTTATGAAAGAAAATATGTCATAATGGAAATGTGAAAGATGCTTAAAATATTGAGATAAGAATAACGAATCAAACGAGGTCACTGGTTTGTTTTTTCAAAATTGACCAATCATCATCATCATCATATATCATCATATATCAGTCGAAATATACTGGATTTTATTTGTCTAATTCGTTTTAATTAAAAGAAAAAACAACATTTTTTCCAAATTGTACGAAACTACATCATACATGATGATGATTCGACTATAGAGTTCTTAGTGGGAAGAGACCCATCGGAAATTTCTTTACGTGACCGTATGTATTGGGTCAGAGTCACATTAATTTAGACTTCATCACTTTAGCTTGTACATACTTAGTTTCGAACAAAATTCGATAAAATGATCAAATAAAAGTCATTTCGAATAATGCCATTTAGAAAAGCATTGGATATTGTACGAACGCGGTGTATATGAAAACTTGCAGTATACGCAGTGCTGCGAAAATGAGAAAGTAGGGAAGGAAAAAAGAAAATAATAAAAAAAAGAAAGAGAAAGAAATAGAAAAGAAAAGAAAAATGCTCGCGGACAGCAGCGAGTCCCAAGACGCATTCGCGAGGGAAATTTATTCAAGCAAGTGGCGCGACTATAGCACTATAATATTAACGGGACTGTCTATATAGAACGTCTAGCCTAGCCAAGCCTAACCTGACTCAACGTTGTAACGACGACGTATATTTATACAACAGCTGGAGCGCGAGGAAGTGGTGGCGGGGGGGGGGGGGGGGGGCGGGGGGGGGGCGGCGCGGGGGGGGCGGGGGGCGGGGGGGGGGGGGGGGGGGGGGGGGGGGGGGGGCTCGAGTCAGCTGATCGAAGCGCTCCAGGAAAACGTGGGGAGGGGAGGACGACCTTTATTTAAAGCGCTCCGGCTGCCTGCTGGAGTAAACCTTCCTTTAACCGGTAAATACAAATGTTTGCATTGGACGCCGCCGCTCCGCTCGCCGCCGAATGCGTTTGTCCACCGTTAAGCGGCTGGTTAATAAAAATATCAATCTTTGTCACTTTAACGGATTACCGGATTTTATCATTGTAAAACTTTTCTTTTTTTTTTCTATTTTTTTTTTTTTTTTTTTTTTTTTTGTCACGGATGATTGATTTTAATTCGGCTAGGTTGTTTTGCTTAATAATAATTTTTCGGTCAACATTTAATAACATTATTTTATTCAATTTATTACAGTCGATTTTTATATTTTAATCGTTCATTTTTTTTTTTTGTGATACAAATAATTTAAATTATTGTCCGATGGTTTTATCGCACTACGACTATACGATTAAAAACGATATATAATATGTTTCTCATGCGACTCTAGCATTATTCAGAGTGATCTATACCCTTTATCGCTACTGGGATCGGATTTAAGAGATAAAGAAATAAGAAAGATATAAAAACGAAATTAACTTGAATAACGCGGAAAAATGCATAAAAAAGTTTGTAGAATTTAGACTTGGGTGGACGTACCAAATTAACGCGAGCTCAAGTTCGCTAAAGTTTTGCGATAAATCAGTCGCGTTCAGTACTCCCTCGCTCGTCCCCAGTAATATACGCGCTGCCTGGGTAACTGCGCTAACTCGGCCAAGCCACGTGGTTCCTATACTCCCTTGGCTCGTTGCACTTGAAGCAGTTGCGCATAAATCCGATAAATCCGGAACAAAGGACGAAAAAGAAACCATCGGAAATTGAGAGACCACGGGCTTTTTTCAAAACTCTAATAAATACCTCCTCAGAATTACTTTTCTCTTTCTTTCAATCTTCTTTAAAAGAAAAAATAAACACTTCAATTGAGAAAAAACCGGCGTTTGAAAGTATTACGGTTGACATGTACATAGGCAACAAAACGTAAAAAGTAAAAAAAAAACTGATTTATTCACTATCGCTCAAGGACCTTATCTTGTAATCATGTTTAATCTAATTGTTTTTATTTTCATGACATATTATGGAGGTGGTCGATACATAAGAAAATTGGGCCTTGGAAATAAATATTTTTATCTCTAGGGCGCAAAATTACATTTTACACTAGGGTAGGCCCATAAGCAATACTCGATTTAAATTATTCCCAAACATTATTTCCAGTCGTTATTATTATTAATGGTATTAAGAATATTAGGGTTATTAAGAATTATTAGGGTGTAATTATGTTATTGATTAATTTTCAAGCTCATTACAATACACATGCTCATTACGATACCCAAAGAATGTCTACCGGGTGATGCTCTAAATGTGACAAATCATTCTTATATTAAATACGATCGTTCCTTTAACGACACTTGGATTAAATGGACAATAAAGCTCTATACATATTGTTCTCATATTTTAGCACGTTATAGCATAACTAACAGGACATCTTCTATTTTTTAGAATCTGGCATGGAGAAGGAGAACTCCGCGTCGGGCGTCGGCGGAGGTGGAAGCGGCGGGGGCGGCGGGGGTGGAAGTGATGCTACGGGTACGCCAGGCGCCACCTCCGCCTCCGAGAAACTCCAGGCGGATCAAGCCAACCCCTTGCTGGATCCCACAGCCCTTTTCGGTGGTAAGTCTACTCACTTTTTCGATTCGACTCTAGACATTATTTGCCTTTGTCTAATCCATTCTTCATCCCGCCTCATTCCTCATGCCATTCTTTTTTATTACATAGGACGAAAAAATGCAACTGCTTCAAACTTTAGAGGTGTGAGAAAGATTTTTTTATCACTTGGTCTCGCCGTCCTTGACTTTCACTTAATTCGATGAGTTTTAAATTTGCCAAGTTGACCCATTATTTTTTATTATTATAGAAAACGTAAAAGGTTGTTTCTAAGCCAGTACTTATACAAGTGTAACGAGTACTTATATCCTTTTAATGATGACGAAATGTAAGTTGCAACATGACTTTTCGTGTCTAGGGCGTAATATTACATTTTCTTTTTTGACGCATGGCAGGCGTAAGAGCAACACTTTAATTAAATGATTCGGAAACTTTTTTTTCATTGAGCATTCACGCGTGTGCAAAATTGCACGTTGCAATTTTATTATTATCTTTATCAAACCATATAGTCAATAGTTTTTATGTATATTATCTAACAATTTATTCGGGTCCATTTATATTCGTATAGCAGTTGTAGCTAAGTCATAATACTCATGACCAACGTTTCTTTTTTTCCGTAATTCTCGTCCTGATGCGCGAAATTGAATTCTCGATAGGCGCTCTTTTATTCCCTCTTCTGCAAAACCAAATCAATGAATATTTAAGCAAAGTTACGGCCGGCGCGTAGAATAATAGAAAGTGAACTCGCCGACGTTTCGAGACGCAAATTGACACAATAATAGCACGGATCGCCAATTACTAGCGGTCTATATTCGTCAGTTTCTCTTCAATGTAGCTTATTTGTAAACGGTAAATACAATACACCTATATTTTGATTGCCTCACTTCTCGACACAATAGCAGTTCTCTTCCTAAACCTAAGCCTTCAACCGAAAGATGGTGCATCCACGTAAAATCAACGATGATTTAAATAACATCTGAATTTTGCAACGTAGCGACGGAGACATATGAGAACTTAAATGTCGCGAATACTTTACAATGAAACCAAATACGGGCACATCATTCATTTATCCACAACGATGCACGAGATGACCATCGCCAAGCATGTATTATTGTTGGATTTTATTTTGGCATTTCCGGTGCAATTATACCGCTGATTCGCCCCAACGTTCTAATTTGTGGAACAACTTGGATGCTTTTGCAACATTACCATTACTCTCCTAAACCTTCAAACAATTAGCTAGATAATAGAAAAAGCTTGTTCTTCATTCTAGTCTCCGTCTTTATCATTCCGTTTGAGCTTGTCGGGTACGAGAACGGCAGTCTAACTTTTTTAACGCATTTGCCGGGCTTTCTCGAGCTTTTTTCGCGGCGGAACGGAGGTCGATCCACCGCAGTCACCGGAGGGCTTGTTTTATTTTAATGCTACGACGACAAAGGGCTGCTGCTGTTGGCGCAGTCTGCAGTGCCATCGCCACTCGCCGCTCGTTTCTGCATTTCTCCTACCTACTACTCCTCCTCTCTTCCATCGACGTTCGCCCTGTGCCTTACACAAGCTGCACAATACTCCCATAATTTCAGACCTACACCTACAGGACCTGTAATGCAGAAATGTTGGGCATCGATTGATTCCCAGACGATTACAATTTGGACTCGGTACTCCAGCAATCAATTTGGGTTGATACGACGGCGAGTCACCGTCAGGGTTCTAGACCTTCATCTTATTATTTTTCGGTGATATTTCTCAATTTTATTATTCGCTCCTCCCTTCCTCTTGAGAGAGTTCTAATTATCCAACTTCAGCCTTGTCTTTCGAATAATAAAGCCTCAGGTACGTCAGAAGCAATAGCGACGTTCCTCCTTTCAGTTTTCTCTTCCTCCGACGTTTCAGTTCCGCCGCCTGCCAGCTTGCCGGTCTGTCGGTCGGTCGGTTGCTTTTGCCAGCTCGCTCTCTCACTCACTCGGTTCTCTCTGCTATCTGCCATTCTAGGCGCCGCTATGCGGGCTTTTATTGCAAAAGCAACAAGAACGCACGGACCGAGCGACTGATGCGACTACGCGCCATGGCTCCACGACTGGTTCTGTATATTTATTGATTACCACCTCACCTCGTCGGCTACCCTGGTCACGGCCCGCGACAGTTCTACCCTTGCCCCGCTAGCCCTTTACCTATCTCCACGTCCTCTACCACCACCTCCACCTCCTCCTCCTCATCCTCCACCATCTCCTCCTCCTCTTCCTCCACGTCCCTCCTGCCAGTTCGTTCGTTCGTTCGTTCGTTCGCCCTTGCTCGCCCTCTATTTCCCCTCAGATCCCTTGGCTCCCCTCGTCCAAGCGCGCCCTTCTGCAGCGTTTGCCCGCTTCGCCCAGATGCGTTTTTCGTGTTTTTCCCGGCTAGATCTCGTTTTCTAGTTCTCTCTCTCTCTCTCCCTATCTGTCTCGATATTTCTCTCTCCACCTTTGTACATGCCTGTCTCGCTATCTCTTTGTACGTACACTTATCTCTCTCGTTCGATCATTTTAGCGTTCTATTCCCTTTCCCATTTTTCCTGAAAGATTCAATCATCCGAATCAGGCTATATATTGATCGATTTTATTTCTAATACAAACGTGTTTTAACATTGAGTATCCGTTAATATTTATGGACTATTATTGAAAATAAAGTTATTGAGCATTGTTTATCGCCTAGCCATCGTCGACGATGAAAGCAAAGAAATTATGATATTATTTTCGAGACAATACGGACTCATGTATACGATGATCACAATAATCGGTAGTAGTCTTAGAATCAATAAACGAAAAAGGATCGAAAAGGATTGATGGACAAGAAACGGTATTTAGGATGATAAAGAAATGCCTATTTGGACTTGAAATTAATTCCTCTCTGTAATTCTGAATCCTATTACTTATTCTTCAATACTGTAATAACTGGGTTGGCTATGCTCAAGCAAAGATGAACAATAACCGTTGCTTGCATTCAGATTATACTTTCCGAGGCCAAGGTCATAGTTTTAATTTGATAACAAACAAATATCACCGAACATAGACTGCCAATCTCAATAACGCTGTTCATCAATCTTCAACTTGGTTTGATCTATATGAACAGTACGACATGGTAATAAATATGGCGTGAACCACTCGGTATAATAGGAGTCCGAAATGTTAGATTAGCGATTGATAATCAAGGCCTAATCATCTATTAAAACAATTTTATAATTAGGAGATAGTCTCCTTTGTGTTTTATTCGCTTTCGAGTACCATTGGATTTTTATAATAATTATTTCAACTGCTGCTTTACGTCAGTCCAGGAATTTCTATTAAACGCGTTGGAACATATATAGTGTATAGAGAAGGTTCCATTGTTTGGTAGTGGTAGTAAGCGGAGAGGTAGTCGACAATTCGCGCAGTCTCCATTCTCGCGTTTGCGATTCGAGTTGTTCAAAGGACTGTTTAGATGTAAGCGATGTGCTCTCTCTGTCTCTCTGTATGGGGTCCTCTAATTAAAGTGCGCTAGGTGCACGATCTCGACGTTTCCCCTTCATTATTGCGCTTATTACGTTTATTGTGTATCCTATACCGAATTTAAAGAGTATAAGAATAGTGAAGAGCGTGAACTAATTGTGTACAGGAAATAGACGGCAAGTTCAGACTTTTAAACTGCGTTGTTAAAATATGAATAAAGTGTGATCGTTTGATGATGAAATATAGTGTTTCCTCATCCATGTTTGAAATAAACAAGACTTTGACCTCATGAAATTAGCGGTGCATGATCGCAAAGTGTAGAAGAGGACGATTTTATCACGAACTCGAAGCGGAAGCTCAAGCCGATCCCCGTTATGCTCTTATATTCTCTGGGCTCGGAAGGCGCCCAAGCGAGTTCCCTCGTGCGTTTTCTCGGTTCTCCTTTCCCTGGCCCCCTTGTTATACCCGCGGCTCACTCGCACGAGTCCCAGGTCATATCTTCCCACCTTTCTCCCCAGGGGCACAAGCAAAAGCGACGCGAGAGAGAGATGCTCTTCCACCAACCAGCTCGGCTTCGGAATGCCTTGCTTGCCTCGCCGACGAAACGACTCGGCGAGAAGTTCCATTATTACTACGACTTTTTTCTATTCTCAAGCACTAGTTGGTCGCTTACGAATGAATTTTAAATACGTTTCGAGCGGTAATCCTGTGCCTTCCCATTTTCAACCGAGCACACTTTGATTTTTTAAGTGTTTTTACTGTTTTCCGAGCATCCATGTTCGTTAATTGTATTCGTGTAAAGTTGGAAGGGTTACGTAGGTAACATGACAGATTGAAAGTAAGTGGTACAATGGTGCTGGTTTGAATACGACGTCGATAAAAGAAGGTCATGTTCCCAAGAGTCCCGTTCAATCAGAGGTTCTTTAGGGACTGACTTGTTATCATTCCTCGGAAATCAAAGGGTTGTCTCTTTTCTTTCGTGCATTTTGGTTTTCAAAATTTTCTCTTTATTTAAAAGCGCGAAAGTTTTATCTTCTTGCTTAATTCTTATTGCCTGAATGCGAAGGTTTAATGGCCTGTGCAATTGTAATGTGATACCACCCAATTACAGTTTGTCAAGTCTTTGACGGTAATGTTTATTTACCGGCTCTTTAACAGGTAGTTACATTGCTAAAGCAAGGATTCTCTCTCCTTTGCTGCACGCACCCTATACTGAACTCGCCATAGTAAGTAAGATATTATATTATTTGAGGATCCCGCAAACACCTAGAGAGAAGTGTCCATTTAAGATGTTGTTAATAGAACATTCTCATCAATTCTCGTGAATGGAATAAATTGTCAATTGACTTAAGTTATATCGACGTCTAACAATAAAATAATAATTAGAAGTAATTAACCAGTATGTAACAATGGAAAAGTGAAGTAAAACTCGTCGCCACTGACGTGCCGCAAAGAGGATAAAAAGGCAGAAATAGAGTACAAAAATGGATGGCAACGAAAAGGGACGAAATCAGCTACAGAGATAAAACGGGAGAAAGGGAGAGATGGAGAGAGAGAGAGAGGGAAAGTCGAATCGTTTGAGAAAAAGGAAGAAAAAGGAGGTGCAATACCTTTGCCACAAGCCCGAGTATGGATTGCGAGAAGGGCGTAGGTCGACGGAGAGAGGGAACCAGCAAACGAGGGGCACTGAAACGCAAGGACGGGGGTTGGGAAGTGCAAGAGAGAGAGAAAGAGAGAGAGAGAGAGAGAGAGGTGACAGCGCGCAAAACGCGAAAGGTCAAAGGAGGTGGGTGGCACAGAGCTCGTGAGGGAAGTAAACGAGCGACGAGAGAAGGACAAAAAAGGACGCGGCATTACGGCAGTGAAAAATGCGGAACTTTGTAATTGATTCTAATTACAAAATTGAAACTTGCAGCCGAAAACGCTTTTCGATGGTATTTATCAGGGCGATCAGGAACAGCCGTTTACTCTGTCTTTACGGAAAATAATGACCGCATCGAAGCTAGACTCTCAACAACTAAGAAACATAATAGTGGGATTTTAAAAATAAACGAGCCTTATATAGTGTTCATTAAGAAAATTGTATTATGTTCTTATCTGTTCTATTATAGCTATACTCGATTATGTAATAAAATTACGACAAGTAGTTGATCAAATCTGATTTTAGATCCGTTGATCGTTTAATGCGATGATCTTTTCAGAACAGATACAACTTCTATAATTTGATAGCGAATTATTTGTTGTGTTTACTTAGCACAACTGAGATTACCGACAGACAATTACCAGAATTGTGTATTTGTGAACATCTGCAAGGTTTTATCTTCTTCTTAACGCACTGCCAAAGTTCCCCTAATACTTCCCTGCGACTGAACACTTACCCCAAATACATACTGGTTCCAATTCACCAACTTACGCCATTTTTCTTAGGCCTGTAATACTCAATAACGGCGTTAGTATTATCAGTGAAGATTTCCGTTTGATAGACCGCAGAAAGGGGATAAAGTAGAAAACGGAAATAAAAATTGAAATTGAAATTTTATTATATATGCTCATATGCAAAAAGGAGGGCAAATCAATCATAGCTCGTATTTGATGGGTTGCCATTTTCCCCGTTATAACAACTTAAACGCTTTATACGCTGTACTTACGTCAAGTTCTTTCTTCCCCACGGACAAGTACCGACGATACAATGCACGCGTTATGGTGGAAGTAATGACGCTATCAAATCCATCAAGTTTCCTGGTAATGGCTGCACAAGTGCACTACGCGCTAAGAAATTATTTTGGCAAACAAGCAGATTTTGCACTGCAAATGCAAATGAATACTGCATATTAACGACCAGCTTCATTCGATCCTGGATTATTTCGTTCCTGGTCAACTGGTTCAGCCTATTATTGTTAATTCCATATTGAAACGTGCATAAATAAATAAGCATCAAATTATCGATGAATCACATTCGGGTGAATTGTATAACTTAATCTTTATTTGCCGTGATTCAAAATAACCATTATACCAGAGGTGTAAGTATAATGAACATTGAATGACAAAAAATCCAAAGTCATCATCATCATCTGTCTTTGAAAAAATAACATGTAATAACTTTGATGCGAAGGAAAATTGAAATGATCGGTGAATGCTTAAATGCTACGTAACGTCGATCACTATTGATTAAATCGAAATGGGTAATCCTATATCTCGCGCGCTCGAATTCTGAAAGGAAGTGTATAATTTATCTACCGTTGCCATCGTGGCCTTACACGATATGCCCCCACATCGCGCGTGACAACGTGGTCCGAGTTGTTATTTCCCCCACGCAGCTTCTTCCAAGACTGGAGAAGAGTCTAGGCTTTGCCTGTGAGCAAAGAGCAAAGAGTCTTATATACTTGGGCAGGTCTACACACGAATAGGTCGCCAATAATTCGAACATTTTTCTATTAATTTGCTATTAGTAACTAGTAATTTCAGCATCAATTTCGCGATTCATCTAAATAAAAGAGACGAAATAATTAATCGAGTCTTTTTTGTTTAAAAACAAACGATAATAATAAAAATAATTTTATTGATTCATGGATTTTAAAACAGATTTTCCCAGGGTGTGTTTGAAATAAAATGTAAAATTATGATACTCTGAAACCACTGAAAATTAATTTCGCGCCGGGCTCGTCACATTTTTGCAAACGTGTTATTCGTTTCGGCGGTCTGGAATAAATCTATAATTCGCTGGCAGCTATATAGCACTACTAAATTTTAATGTCACTTATTTCGCTATAAATACGGTGCGGACAATGATCAATAACAGACTATGGACTTGAATAACTCTTCGAGTTCTTGATTTTTCTCTAGGTAGATTCAATAATTGCTTATGTTCAATTATATAGTTGCTTTATTACACGAGACATCAGAATGTTTGAACTTTTATAAATATACTTGTAAAAATTACAAAGCCGAATGAATCGCATATGAGAAAAGCCCTGATGGCCCTGATGTTCCAGCGATTGATTGTTCATATTAATAATTGTCCTGTTATCCTAATTATGTCACAACTCCAAGTCAGTTGTATGCTGGATCAGAACGTAAATAGATAGAGGCGTTCACTGTAGTGACGCAATCACAATAAAGCATTTCCATACTCGACTATACCAAACCTTTGTTTCCATTAGTAGATGATCGAAATTTCTTGATGTAACCCAAAACGGTATAGGGTACTTTCTTTTAAGGGCTTCTTTGATATTCTCCAGTGATTTGGACTCTGCGAAATTATCAGAAATCTATTGGGGCTCCCTTAAATCCGGGCGTACTTAAAAGACTCTTAAAGTTCGAATTGATCCCGCGATGTTTTCTACAAGTCTTGCCGTTCGGCGCTGTTCTGGATCTCGCCCACCCCGTCCGCTCCGTTATCCGGCGACGCGGCATTGCAGGAACGTGGATAGGATGGGCGCCAGAAGAGCAAAGGGGCATTCGTAACTCTCCCGGTCCCTTTCCACCGTAAACTCAATTCAGCCCCTGGCCCGACTCCAGCCCAACACTCCTCCCGCCCTTACCTCTCCCCTGCCTCTTATCCCACAGTGCCCCTTGCCACCTCCTCCTCCTCCCCGTCCCTCCCCCTTGCCCACATCCAAGCCCGGCCAGTAAAGCCGGCATCGCGCTGAGCGGTGGTGCGGCATCCGATCGATTTAATAACACACAGCCATTTTCCCAGCTCGCGAGCGGAACGCCTTCGTGGCTCGATTTTGCTCGTTCCTTCCACCGTAACTCATTCAGCCCTCGACAAATTCTCGACAAACTTGCGCGGCTGCTCTTTCATTCAGCACTACAATTATGCCGAGCCACACACTGCCCACATCAAATAGCCAACATGTACATTAAGTCGCAAACTTATATGTTTCAACAGGCACGTATACGCAAATATGCACTCGATCGAATCGCACACATAAAAGTATAATCGTTGTTCTTTTGTTTGGTATAGCACTCCATGCTCACTGGCATTGTTCACTAGATGGTTAGTTGATCACATATATGCCATGAAAACAGAGTCGAGGTATAAACACCAACTATCGCGTTTTCATCGAATACCGTAAAATCGTTTTTACTCTCTGCAAGCTGGATTGGAATTTTTAATTTCGCGTGTTATATTTCAAACTGTGACTGATGATTTAAGAATCGCAGATTTTACCGAGGATTTTACGGTGATAGATAGAATGTAAATATCCGATGCGGCGCTACTCTGCCAGGCGAAGCTATGTTTATTTTACGGTTGCTTAGACTGGAATACTTTTGAAACCTTTGCGGAATACTTCCAACTTCTTGGAGTGAAGTCAACAACGTTAAAGAATAAGTAAATAAAACTATTTCCCCATTAACGGTAGCGAATTTAATGATTTGTTCTTAATGTCGTCCAAATACTGGAATAAAGCTGCTAATGAATAGTTTATACAGTGAATAATTAATAGAAACGAAGATTACCTCTTCCTGTGCTGCTTAATGACCAATCCGTTCCACAAATAATATTGTTCAATCTAGATCATCGCCTTGTTTGTAAACGTGACATGTGGATCTGAATCCAAATCCAAATCATGACCAACGGTGCGTACTTTGTCCCTAACGACATTATAGGGTAAATACTTGAATCTCTACAGTCAATGAAGAAAACACCAAATCACGTACAAAGGCAACTCTAGCAGTAAACCTATTAAAAAAAAAAAAAACTAAAACTAATACGAGGCGTAAAAAAAAACTACAATATTGTAATTGTAAATTGACTGCACTTGTTTAGACGTAGGAAGACTTATTCAATCATTCTGATTGATGTTGGTGCACAATGCAGATTGAATTCGATACGAATGAGTTACGATGTAACACTCTATATATACTACGCTTACAAAAAAGTGGTGAAGTAAGTACGGACATCAATTACTCAATTGATCGATCGATGACTAATCATTCAGAGTTAATCAATCGAATATGTATTTATCGATACTAATGGAAGAATATTTCATCAGACGAAAGCGCGTATGATCAGTGCCTGCGATTAACGGAACGCGCGAAACCTGGTAAATTGACCATTGGATAGTGGAATGGACGTTCCCAACCAACGAATCTAATAAATTACACCTCCCCATCAAATCGCTCGAATTTCGACGCAAATTGGCCTATTTTTTTTTTTTTTTTTTTTTTTTAAATTGCACGTAATATGAGCTTTTTAAGTAAGCGTAAAACGACTCGAACAATTATAAAATGTAAATGAAAATGCCTTGAATCGGGCGAAATAATCAAAAAGTGTGCACAATCGATTAGAGCGTTATTGCCATGTCATTTAGGACGAATCTGGATTATAATGAAAAACAATTAAGGACAAAGTTTTCTTTTGGATTTATCGACGAGTCACTAAATTAGCGTTAATAAATCAGTATAACGTCAGCCCTTATGGAATGGGACTACGATCTCTCCAGTCATTATAAGCATGGCTAGCAGTTTAGGAAGGCAAGCCCTAATTCTAGCTACATCCCCCTCGACGTAAGTTGCCACGAAACTCTTGGTTTCGATAGCACGCGCGCACACTTATACACACAAATGTCCTTGTGAACAGTTATATTGTTTACTCATCCGTGGCGTTAGTAGTACATAATTTTATGCACCCTTCTCAACCCGTATGGCGATATCGGCTCCACTTTCCCGAATCTTGCCGCAGCGGCGACATGTAACCCATTTTCCGCACGCTCCTAAAGGATGCGATTTATTTTGCTTGAACTTGCCGGCACGTTTAAACGTTTTCGCCATTACCCTCCCACTCGTGACAAAATTATATGTAAATAATCCTGACGGTAAATATATGCAGTGAGATAGATTACTGTACTTTCCCCACTAATTGTGATGGGTGACATCCCCCTTAAATTATCATGAAGGATTTCTTCATTCAATGCAATCTTTATACTTTATTCCTTGTTAGTTGTAGGAAAGTTTGCATGAAAGAATAATTTTTAGCTTATTTCCGCTATATAATCGGTTGATTTCTTCATCTCTTCTAAATATTGTATAATTATTGTTTGTCTGGAGCATCTGTCTCGCTCTCTCCTGCTTGAATATTTCTCTTCTTTGTCTGGCTTTCTGGATTCCCCTTTTAGACAAGCTCCCCTCGGCTCGTCGATGGTGTCTACTAGCATTGCCCGTCTGCCCGACTATCGATTTTCCCGTTTCTCCGGGTGTCGGACGAACGAATGTCTGACACGGGCATACACACATTTCCCCGCACCCATCGCAGGTGGGTAAAGTTTATTGCTTCTCCGGAATCGTCGACGTCCTCGTCGTCATCGTCGTAGCCATCGCCAACGGCGCTATAGTTCACCGGGTCACGAGGGCACGCTCCCCGACACTCACTTACACTAGGTTCATCATGCTTTCTCGTAGTACATGCCATCAGATATATGTTTCCTAACCAGCTCTCAGCCTCTGCCCATAGTACCTCGTTTCGACGGTAATTAAAAACTTTGGATGACCTTGGCTACTCGACACTTTCCTGATCCCACTTTTCGTTTCCGACGAGATCGGTCGTTTCCGCTATTATTGTAGTTGTATTTTTTACTTTCGAATTTCTATTATTATGACATTTTTTATACTTGTTAATAAGTTGTCTTAAGTTTAGGTTGCTTTATAAACACTTCTTGCTATTAACAGAGTTGTGGTTAATATGAACAAAATTTCGTTGGAAACGTAGGAATTGAATAAGTTAAGCTTAAGAGGAATACACTTGCTGATGGAAATAAGAGATTACAAGATGACCTAAATTTATTCTCTCTTTTTTATAAATATGCGTGCACCAATGGGATAAGCCGCTTGCGAATTTGCCATTTGTATTTAATTGTGGCTTGATCTTGTTTTACCGCCAACTAGCGGCCACCAGCGAAACCCACCCCATTGTGCACGAAACCATGCAGTAATTTAGTGCAGTACCATTAGTCGAATACCAAGTAGGTTAGAATGATTGATAGGTAAATGTATACATATCACTTATTGGCAGTTACGAAAGCATGTTGATTGATTTTCTCGTTTAACATCTAGAATCTTCCTGTAAACATGGTCCTTTCTGGAGACTTGTGTAACATATCCTTTTAAGGACTTGGTGTTGCAGTGAGTGTACTTAATACTCTACCATTTACTCTTTATCTCTAAGAAAGCCACACACTGTCGTTTATGAAAAAGAATTGCATTTGTTAGCTACATAATTGGATATATATATATGTCATTGGAACAAAAGAGAGGGCAAAACAAGAATGACCTAATATACTATGTAAAAGACATAGAAATTGGTAATTAAAAATTCAACTGGTCAATAATTGCAGCAATAAAAATGTTGAACATATAAACGATTGAACGAGCTGCGCTCTGCTTTTGCGAGCATTCGAAAATAGGATAGGTTAAAGAATGCTGGTGTTTTGAAATGCGCTGCATATAGGTATACTCGAATGCATGATGAATTCTCGGTGCTCGGTGCATGATGCACTACACCAGTGTAGAATGTCTCGCACTACGGAACTGCACTGTGCCCATCCCTTCTCGCTCGACCGATATCAACGAAAATCCTCTAGCGAGTTTCGACAACCCTGGCCTACCAACTGCCGACCCTATATCTATGTGTCTGTCTGTGTGTGTGTGTGCGTGTGTGTATGTGTCTATTTGAAAACATCAGATTTCGCAATGGTAAAAAGGATATTGGCTGTTAACACGCATCGAGAACTATTTTCACAGCATGTTTAACTTTGTCCTACGAATATTCGGGGCGATATATTATAAAATCCGTGTTACAATTATAGGATGTTTTTTTTTTTTTTATATGAATTATTATTCGGCGAAGAAAAATTGATATATGAAAAGTATCGATCTCTTCTCAGTGTATTCATATTAGCCACGACGCGGCGGTATCTCGAAAAGAGTTTTAAATCATTTTAATTCATACCGGTGATATTTTTGTTCAAAAAACAAAATTAAACGGGAATCTATTTTTTTTCATCGATTAAAAGAAGTTTTATGTAATGCTTCATCATTGTTGCAACTTCGCATCTCATGTATATGAAATGTGTAATTTGATAATCATAGCAGTGCGACGATCTCATTCAATTACGAAACCGGGGATATTGATAAAGTCGTTTTATACCGGCACAGGCGCAATGTAATTTAAATAGTCCGTTAAAAATCGCCCGGTATAATTAACAATGAGGAGTCCACGAGCGTACGCGCATTTGAAATTATAATCATCCGGAAATCTTCGTAATAGGGATCTTTTGGCAATACAAATTGAATCCAATTTCTTTCAATTTTAAATGCAATTATATTCAAGTTTGCGAGTATTGAGACGTTACTATAACGCTTGTATATTCAAGGTACGTAAATGTTCCTAAGTGCTTTGTTTCGGGGAGTTTGTCTACTATATAACCTGATGCTTTATGCAAATGATTCTAGAGTACTGATATATATATAAGCAAACCCACCGAAACTGTAACTTTCAGTCTCGAACAATTTTTTTTTTTTTTTTTTTTTTCAAGCAACTCGGAACTTGGACTGACTAATCTTGAATAAAAAGTCAAAATGTACATATTAAAAAATGGCAAAGAAAAACATGCTAAAATTGACTCGATTTTGATGAAAATGTCATGGGATATTACATAAAATATGTTTAGAAACAACAATAATATTTACAAGACTTTTCGAGTTCGTAAGAGTGATGTAAGAGCGATTTGGTATTTTCTTAAGTTTCATAAAATCAAGAAACATTTTTCCATCACATTTATTCTTCTAATGATAGCGTCGTATCACGCAGACAATAAACGCATGATGAATAAGACATCGACGAAGTATCATTCTGTAACACTATACCACTTGCGACTGATACTTTCCTTCATCTTTACATTATTTTAAACAACTTTCTAGGACATCCATGTCTCACATGCTTTGTACGACAATAGGCGCTACTTTTATCCTTTACTTTCCGATCCATTGCAGTATCGTATTTTTTATTTTAGCAGCATAATTTTTGGCGATACAAATGACATAAAATTTGTCCCAAGTCCAAATAATTGGAAATTAATTTTAGTAGTCTGTAGTTCCTCATGGAGTTTGGTATGGGAACGCTGCAAAGAAGTAAACAAAGGACGAAGCGTTGGTCCTACTTGTCTTTAATAAACTTTAAATAAAACCTGATGGACATTTAAAAGTTTTCCCTTATGCAACAACTCCCAACACGGGCGAAACCTTAAACTTGATTACTCAGCTATGATTCTGATATTGCGTGGTTTCCGATTAATGCGACATTATACTTGCACCAATCCCATATCCATACCGTTACAGTTAGAACATTGGATTCGCGATATCATCATGGGTGTTATGCCCTTTTCTTACAAAGATATGTAAATGCGAGACCTTCACTAACGCGTGATTCATCATTCAACCTTATAGGGAACTACTAATAAATTGCAATGGCTTTGCTGATTAAAAAGTTAAAATTAAAACTAGACCCGTAATGACGAGATATCTATAGGAGCGAGAAAAATTCTTTTACTCCAAATGAGAAATAAAAAATCCTTCCACATGACAATCTTGCGCGAGTGTACGAGGAAACTGAATTACGGTGAATTTTACTGTTGCGCGTGCATTTCGGTAAAAATGTGAAAACCAATTTGCCGCGAATGTCGAAGCGAAAATCGAAGAAGCAAAGCGGCGAATATTGCGTTCCCAGTACACATTCAGTCACTCATCTCCGGGACGAGCGAGCGGTGACTCAGGCTTTAATTCATTTATGCATGCAGCCCAAGCTGTTTAATTAATGCCCGCTGTCGCTCCTCCGTTTCTGCGCGCTTTCTCTCGCTCTGTCCCGCGGCGATTGCGGAATTGCCTACGAAACTGCCGATCGATATAGCAGTGACCCATCTCTTTGTCGCAACGAAGAAGGCTTCTTTACCTTCATATGTTGGCTTTGTTCGTCGAATGTAAACGCGCTTTACGCGAACCTTTGAATCGCGAGAATGATTATCCCGCATCGCTGGGCGCTGCAGCCTTCAGAATTGTTGGCGAGTTTCCGCGAAATAACGACAGAGTCACATGGAAACGGCACTTTTGCCATGGAAACGAGACACCGTCCAGCGCGCGAAGCACCGAGGAAATTCACGGACAACCTCGTATTTTTGCTGCTCCTCTCTTTACGGAATTGTCAATTGGATACCTATTTATGTTTGATGTCGTTCAAGATGCTGCGGTGATTACGACGCCATCTACATCATCCGATCACGATCGAAAACTGTTTGTTTTAATATCCATAGTGTCGTCATAGAACCTCCTTCAGAATAGCTACTATTGTTGTAAGACTTTTATGACAACGATTGCGAGAGCTGAACTTCAGACACGACCTTGATTGTGAATTAGGATTCTAAACTACCCGATGATTGCCCAGAGTAACCAAGTCGTCCAAAATTAAACCCCATGACTTAAAACGTCTTTTAATACCCCAAAGACCTTATCCTTTTTTTTAGACCCTATCACTTCTCGTCTCCAGATCTGATCTGAATTATCATCTAAGGAAACGAATTAATGTTTGTCAACATTTGTTAAAATATGGAAATTTTATTTGCTGCAGCTTATATTGAATCAACAATCTATATATGTATAAGTATTGTCTAACGAGTTATTTGTGTTTGATGTGTTGCAGCTTACTGGCCAAGAGGCGATAGTCCGGCTTCGTCACTATTCGGAGGGATGCCAGGCGGCTATGGTTTGGGGGCCCATCATTTGCCCTCGGCCTACGCCATTTTAGGACGAGGTGGTACCGCTCCGGGCTATGGCGGTCACACGCCGCAATCCGCACCACCGCCACCGCCCTACTCCCACAGCAGCCTCGGGACGCTCAGCGTCGCTGCTAGCCAAGCGGCGAGTTTAGGTAATATTCCCTTCTGCGAATCTATCTTCATACCTGTCCTTGCAATGCCCGGAAGCAAGGCAACTGCCAGTTTCGTAATTAAGCCCATTGTGGCATATTAACTCGGGTATTAATATATTTTTTAATATTAATGCGCGGCGTCATCCAGGCGCGAGGCATCCGCAGAATATGCCGCGCGGAAAACCTGACGAAGAACGTTTCGCGGAAAGCACCTTAGAACTGTACCGTGAGAAAAGAAAATAGTAACGAGCTATTTTTACGTATATAGTTGAACTTTTTTTCTCGTCATTTACATACAGCGAAAAACAAGGTTACGGACTTGCTGGACATGTCTCATATTAACCGCAGTCAATTTTACTACTCGAGCGGCATAATGAATCATACAAATGAAGCTACTTCTTCTCTCGTACCTTTTTTCAGAGTCACGTAAGAAGAATCATTATTTATGAGATGATTATTCTTTGGTAATATATGTGCGTATTAATCTTTTCCACCAGGTGTTTTGTTTTTAAAGATGAAAATACTTTTTGGAAATAATCCTGATACATTTCATAGGTAATGATTTTAACGACGAGTAGTTGGTTATTATACAATCTATTTTTTTTTATACGGCAGAATAAAATCGTTTACATAAACGGAGCTTAATTCTTTAACGTCCAAATAGCAGTTTGTGAAAGTCTTATTCGATTCAAGAATTCCACATTTCATCAAGCTGAATGCGGTCCAATACTCATTTCCGGTCTGTCATTAAAGGAAGAAATCGACGAAATGCAGACTTTCGAAGATTTTCTGACATTTTTCTTCAGATTTTCCGAGATCTAAAACTAAAGAATTTCTCCGGTACTAATTAGTTCCTGATTCAAAAAGGGAATTAGATTTGCTCATCGCATCCAGTATATATACTTTAAAGGAGCGTGCATACCTTGAACAATCTCCTAGGTATCTCATTATCTGGTAATATAAATATAAGCGAGAAGCGATCGTTTGTACTCGCACGTTTTTTATATTTGCATCGGAACGCCGCCGTTTTACGGCCGATAACTTGGGAAACATTTACGATGCTTGCTGTACATAACGTGCATATTATATACATGACATACCTGTACAAATGTATAAAAATACATTAGTTATATATTTATAAAAACTAGTTTCGTGGTAGCGCGAAACTTGCCACGTGCCCGTGAGAAGATTCCTCATATCCGCTGGAGGAGTATATTTTAAATGCACGACTTGACCGTAGTTCACGAAGAGCGTATATCTCTTTTTTCACATTCCATTTACACGTATAACGGTCGTTTATGATATTTTACGGCGAGCTGCCTTCCTCCTCGTATCTACAGCTAATCGAAATAGTAATTGGTTTCAAATGCACCTCGAGTCGGTAAACGTGTTATTCGTAGTGACGATATTTACAAAAATGGTGTTTAATATTATTAACATTAAGGAGTCTAGGAAATAGGAATCATCGCACTTTCTTTCGCGAGTTTTTTTATCCGTGACACGAAAAGAGAAAATACACGAGTCACACGAGCCGTAAATTGTAATGGACGCGATTACCATAAATGGCGAATTTTAAAAATATTACAATGACGTTAATTTGATAGCAGGCATAAATCCGGCGAGTGCATGGTGGACGATGGCCTCGCACTTGGCGGCCCAAGACTACCTCGCAAGATTACAGGGAGCCGCAGGTCTTTCAGGATTTCCACCCGGTGCCGATATCCTACCTCCGTATTCCGCGTCGTTACTTACTCCCCCGTCCCACACTTCGCACAAGTCCAGTAAGTGTAAGTATGCCGATCTTACATATATATATCATTTCAAAACATGCACGTGAAATGCATGCACAAAATATAATAAAAAAGTTGGTAGTCCTATTCTTAATGGTGAAATGTACGTTTAATACAGCCAAGTCGAGCAAGAGCCACAAGTCATCAGCGAATAGCAGCAATAGTGGCGGCGGTAGTAACAATAGCAACATGAACAACAGTTCGACGAGCTCGAGTTACACCAATACGCTGACCGTTACGTCTCAGGCAGCTGCACCGACTTCGCATCACAATACCTCCACATCGACGAGCAGCAGTACGGTGAACTCTCAGACAAATGTCGTCAGGTTGGTATTTGAAACCCTTTCTTAGAAATGACTTTGTAATTAAATATGTACAATCAGCACACAAAGACGATCACGATAAATGAGCAGCAGTTGGCTTTAACGAAAAGTACCGTAAATAGATGATGAAGCGACTCGTGCTCAAATGATGTTTGTTGTCGGTATTTAGATGAGTGTTGAGTTTAAATGTCGTTGTAGTTTCATGAAATTACCATTTTGTTTTTCTTTTTTTAAATGTTTCTTTAAATTTTCGCGGGAGAATCGAATTCGATTTAAGGTTTATGCGCGTCTTTTCTTATTAGTGCGTATCTGTTAATTGGAAACTGGGAAGAATGCACTAAGCTGCGTAAAACAGTGAACGTTTTTAAATGTTGTACTCTGCTTAAATCGAATGCAAAAACAACGCTTTGTTTCTTTTTCATGCTGGATCAATTAGCTCTGCAAAGGAAGGAAGGTGATTATATAAATCCTTGCATTTTCTGTATATCATAAAACAGGAAAATTGAGCTTAAATCTTATAAATGTGTAGAGGCAAAAATGTCAAACACTTCATCGATGGAAATGTTGATTTTTCCAATTATATATATTTTTTGTTTTTTTTGTTTTGCAGCGATCCTAGCAGTATATTAGGTGGAGTTCGCCTTCCACCGGATACAGAGATCATCAAGTACACGTCGAGTATAGTCGGGCCGAAGGTACCAGGGACAACGAATAGGGGTAGGAAAAAGACAATATCTTTGGATTCGCCTAGCGTTAGCGTCCATCCACCCTCTGGTCCTGTACTGAACGCTCATCAGACCAACACAACATCGGGTTCGCTGATGATGGAACCACGAAAGTTTAATAGAAATGTGAGTAATCGACTTTACATACTAATTCATAATAGTTAACAATTAGATTGGGGTGGTGATGCACAAACTGATCATCGTGAAAGAAACTATAAAGTTTAAAAAAAAAAAGGATGTACATGACGAATAATTAGGAGACGCACGTAGCCTTCAAATTGGTTGTAGTTTTGTAAAGTTTTCCACCATCAATTACATAAATATTTTTTTAAGCTGTACGAATGACCATGACAAGTTGGCCTAGTCACAACAAATGATTACCTGCATTGTCCTTTTTTAGAACGATTCTAACGACTATCGAGAACCGGTGGATCGGGTGGAGGTGATTAAGTTACCGGCTCACTCGACCAATGGTTCGATCTTACCTGCGCCACCAACGTATACGACGAGCAATACGAACCACGCCGAGTCGGATGCACCTCTCAATTTGTCTCTCAAGCCATCTTCGGCGAGTAGCAGTTCACCGATCACCGGAAGTCAACCCCTTAGCCAGCTTAGTAATCTAAGTCAGTCGCTGCTAGCCTCTGATAGGACATGTAAGTTTTTTGGACAATCATTGGTCCTAAACTATAATTAGAATCAAAATTGGATATGTAGTAATTTTTTTACACTTTTTTACTCGTAGCACGACGAAAACCAGGTCCAAAGCCTCGAAGGGTACCACAGAACTCAGGACCGATACCGGCTTCGCCCAGTCCGTCCCTGGCGCAACTTTTTGCTGCCGCGGATTCGCCGCAGCGGCCGAGTAGCGGAAGCGAGGAGAGCGAGAGCGCCAGCACGACCCACCACAAGGATGGTCGACCAAGAAACCTTGGACGCGGAGTGTCCAAGCCGAAGAAAAATACCGTCGCTTCGTTACTCGCGCAAAGTCGAGCCCTGGGTATAAAACCAACGCCGTCGCTCGACCCGAGCGTGCCCTTATCGCATCAAGTCTCCCTCCTGAGGTCCAACATTCTAGCTGCCCAGCTTCACGCTTCCGCTATGCAGGGCGACGAGAAGACTCAAGTAAGTTTCTTCGCTATGGCATGACTTTACCTTATTTTTTATAATTTTGAAGGTTTCGAAATTCAGCTTTTCGGGTGTTTCTTTTTTTTTTTATTTCGGACCAGTCTGAACATTTTAGTTTCGTTATCTTATTATTTTCCACTAAAATTCGCCCCCTCAACAGCGTTCCTTACAGGAAAAAATGAAGAACAAGATGTTCGAGGTGTCCGGCGAAGAGAGTAATATGGACGTAACCAGCGAGAGCGGTAGCAACACCGACGCCGTGACGGACACGGACGAGGACAATACCGAAGGGACGCCGAGTGCGAAAAAGCGGAAATTGAACGATCGGGACCTTCAGGTGCCGCTAGAACGAGGCTGGAAACGGGAGACCGTCATCAAAGGCCTCGGCAAGTCTGGCATCATTAAAGGCGACGTCTCTTACTACAGCCCTTGCGGACAAATCATAAAGAATAGCTCTGAGATGCTTAAGGTTCGTATCTCTTTTCTTTATCATAATGTTTCGTTACCCATTCTTCCGTAGTTGGATTTCCATTCTACACATCCCCTCTTATGTTTATTTATGTACATGCAACAAAATGTAGAATTCTGTTTTACAACTTACATTCTGTTTTACTTCTTACCCAGCAAATGAAAGAATGATATTCCTTTAATCTCATTTCGAATGGAGTTTCAAGGGAAATGTAGTTTTCAAGCGTGTTGCTGTTATGAATAACGGAATTCTTCGCTATCATTAAGGCGAATATTCATGGCTCGGTTCAATACTTAATTTACGAATCCATGCAACGATTATTGCGATTCCCGATAAGTGTTAAAGTTGCACCATTCTATTGGGGACTTAACGATTCGAGTATCTTTTCTGGAACTAAGATCTAACGACCGTATATAATACTTCTCGTAATACAATGTTTATTTTCTTGCTGTAAGTTGTGATTGAAGCATTAACTTTGCATATTTTAAGACCCTTATCAATAATGCATTCGGTAGCATGAATCAATTATGGCAAGTGTCTTGTAGAATAAAGGATTTGGTAAAATTGCCTTTTTATTTGCTGGGGACTGTCATTTTCAAATTGAGTTTTTAAACTTCCGTGAATGAGAAAATTGGGTGGGATCCAAAATTCCGACTGACAAAAATCACAAATGTAGCAAAATCCCGAAAATCAAAATTCCATTGAATGTGTTAAAAACCTAATGTTCATAATTCAGAATATGGATAAACCTAACGTGGATAATCCCGAATGTGAATAATCCGAATCGTCATAATACCGAACGCTCAAAATATCGAATGACTAAGTTGGCTTGAAGTATAATGCATTAGCTTACATGACAAACTAAATGTGTTGCAATTGGACAAAAACTGGTAGAATGCAGACACCTTTACGCTGTCTTTGGTTGCAAAATGAAACTGTTTTTTGAGAACCTCGAATCTTGTTGTTATTATGGCTCCATCGAGAATTTATTACTTCAAACCAATTTAGTCGTTCGCTTTATCCACATTCGGAATTATGAACGTTCGATTTTTTTTTCACATTCGGAATAGCGAACATACGGTCAAATATACATTTGGTAGTTTGAACATTTCGGAAATGTATCATTCGCAATTTTGATTTTCGGGATTTTGCCGCATTCGGGATTTTAATCAGTCGGAACCTCACCCAGAAAATGTCACTTATTACACCTAGGCACGTTACATCCGCTTCTTTTGCACTCTTGTTGAGTAGTTGGTGCACAAATTCTACATTTTAAACAGTGGATTTAACAGCAGGATTAATTTTGTCAGTTCCTCGAGCAGCAAAATCCTCCAGAAGTGACGCCGACGAACTTTTCCTTCTCGTCGAGACCGTTAGTCGGCGATTTTCTCCAGCCGACGATGGGCTTGGCGGAGGCCGAGTTTGTGAGGCTCGGCGCCCAGGAAGTCGCGAGGCGGTTGGAGGAACTAAGGGCCGCTGGCGGGTTCAGAGACTTGCGAGGGCACAATCAATATGAGAGGGACAAGTTGGCATACGCGAAGAAACTCGCCAAGGAGGAAGCACAACGGCACAAGGAGCAGGCTAGGTCGGTGCACGAGCGTTTTATACAATTCCCTTTTCATACAATTATGTTGATAAAGTTTAACGAAAGTTTTCATACTCGACTGAGAGTACGAAATCAGAATTGATAATAATGGCTGAAGCTAAAATTTGTAATCAATGACTCAAGCTGATGAAAATCATTGATCAGTTTTGAGAAATAATACGATAATGGGAGAGAAATTCGAAGATTTTGAGCAATCTTTATTCAATAGGTTGTTAAAGGAGCAGGAGAAAAACGAGAGGCAAGAGGCTATAAGGCGCGAGAGGGAAATCCGGAATCAGCAACTTCTCGAGGTGAGTGCTCATTGCCGACAGTTTCATTAAATTTCGTTTTAATCTCGTTGTTTCATTCATTGAGAATCTACTGTCTTTTCTACTTGGGATATCTACGTTTTTGTATTTTTATCCACTTGTCGTGCGTGTCGCATGCTCTTTGTGTGTACCGTATTATATTACACATTATATACTTCTTTCATCGATAGACATTCATATCTATCAATAAATATTTATAAATGTAGCCTCCCTCCTTTATATTCACTTTTATATATGTATATCTATATACCTCGTATATATTTATATATATTTATATATAGAATAATACTCTTAATCGTGTCCTTCATATACCCGAACCTAAGACCTTGAAAGATCCAAGACACCCCGAATACACCAGCCAATCGAGGATCGCTTGCGATAGTGACAGGAGAGCCCAGCATGAACATTTTTTTTCTCTTTCGCCGGAAAATATATACACGCGCACATGCTCGGAGCACGACGAACGCGTTTTCATCTGGGGGACCTCCGAAGTCCGAGGTATTTTTCATTCGCGACGCGGAAAATCGACTGATCCGAACTGGAACGCTACTTTTTACTTTTGGGCATCAAAGCCTAACAAAAGAAAGCTTGAGGATTCGATAAATGAATGACAAAGACAAATTTACGGATTGCGTTGATTCTTTTATTGTCGAGATGATCCACTTTTCGGGGGCTTTTCAGAGTGCAAATATGATTGATGATAATTTTGAATTAATTATTTGTAAAGAAGTCTTTCAAAATTCTTTTAGGTTAATTTTTTTTTTCTCTTTTTTTTTAGTTAATCTGGATTTCAATAAAATTATAATGAAATCATTAAACAGGCATTCATTATGAATGCATAAGTGGGTGAAAATTCCACGAAAGGCCATCTCTCGACTCAGTCTAGGCCCATCTGGTTTGTTGCATCGAATAAAAAGTACACCTGTGCTACTTTACCGCAACCAGAATGATCTCGATGATTTCTTGTCGGTAAAAGCACTCGTGTTAAACGAATTCGTTGCAGAGATAAAGTGGCGGCTTAACAGTAATTGTTAAATTCGCGTGCTGATATTACTTTTTACGAACTAGACGAACAGAGAAATGAAGTACCTGAAGAATCCTTCAAGGCAAGAGAGAGAGAGAGAGAGAGAGAGATAGAGAGAGAGAGAGAGAAATCGTCCATTCGCGTTTACTCCCCGTGTTTTTCTGTCCTTCACCAAAACGACCTCACGAAACTTTACACTCTGGTTCTCTTGGTAACGTTTCACGCACTCATCGGCCTCATGCACACGCACAAAACTTACGCTACATAAAAATCCATCCATCATCATCGTTTGCATATCATTAACGAGATCATCACGCATATAACGGTGAATATTCAATCACTTTCACACGGTCACGCTACAGAGTATGGGAAAATAGACTGCATATGTATCATAATTCTGACGTAGGCATTTTAGAACTGCACTACATTTTTTTAGAGGAAGAAATTAACAGATTTTAATCTGCGGAACAATATCGTAGCATTGCAATGAAAGGAATCAATAAGACAAGACGAGTAATTACAACGCTAAAATGTATTATACATGTGTCTATATATATATATATATAATACTAGTCATTCTTTCTTGAAGTAATCTTCACCAACTTACCTTTCAAACTTTTAAGAAAAGACATTCCATCTGTACATATATATTTACATACATATAAATAAACCCTTCATTGATAATAATTTAACCTAAATTTACGCTGGCTACTAAAACATTCACGTTCCTCATTGTTGTGACATTAGAATTAGTACTTTCATTCGTGGGAATGCATCGGTTAGTATTGATCAATAGTACACATTTAATTTATCATCCGAAGATTTATTGTAGAATAAATTCGTCGCGATATCCGAGTTTTAATATGTATGAAGATTGATAGTTGGCAGTGTTTGAAAGACAGTATTTAGTTTCGGGGGAATAGGCGTCTATTACACATTAGGATATACATAATAGAAAATGATATAATGCGACAAAAAAAAAAAAAAAAGAAAACAGGACAAGCGTCGTAGGAACAAATAAGTAGGCGGCGAAAATATCAGACACAGAATATACACAAACCAATTGAAGGAAACTATGGCCGACACTGACAAAATCCTACAAGTACATGCACATCTACCACATTATCGAATAAACATAAATACACTAGGAAATAGATAATATACGGTCGCGCCAAAGCTGTTTAACTTTCGTTCAGCATAGTATCTTTCGATCTTCAGACAACCGTTATTTGTTATTACCATTTAATTAATTTATCAAATTTTAGCAAAACTTTATTTTAAGACGGAAATAAATTTGGGGACGTAGGAACTGCACTCAAGAATAAAGCAATATTGTTCCACGGACCAAAATATAAAATACTAAATAATGAAGCAATAAAAGGCCACAACAATTAAAAAGAAAAGATTGGATGAAGAGAAACAGTTATCAAAAGAGGGAGAGATGCAGATCTGTTTTTATTTCATAGCCTTTTATGAAACGTTGACTTTTTTTATTTTTGTTGCGGTCATTATTTAGAAAAAGATTATGTGCTCGTGGAGGCACATTGGCAGAATTTACTTCCATTAACTTTATTAGTAAGTGGTCATGGATTGAAAGATCTGTGCAAGCGACAGTTCTATTCTTTGCGCGACTACGTGTAAATTTTATTCGAGGAACACGAGATAAGTTGTGGTATACGAAAACGAGCAATAGTTAAAAGTATCCAGATACATATATACCGTATAAAAAGGCGTGAAATAATTTCTAAACGAACACACGATTTCTTCAATTCCGAGTACATAAGAATAACATAGATCGGGAATATAAAACGGTAAAACAAAAGAGAGAATAGAGTATAAAAGAAGTAACGATACGTTAGGACAAAGAGTAGATAAAGAGAGCGACTAATTAGTGTGCTGAGAATGAGAAAATGAAAGAACAAATAGTAGCCCACTGTGGACTGACAGTAGCCTTGCGGTTGCCTGGCACGAGTGCAGGGTAGAAAGCGGCTCGCGTTCACGATCAAGCAGAAAATGAAGATCATCCAGGAGATCGAGCGAGGCAAGAGTAAGAGCGACGTCGCCCGGGAG
Organism: Trichopria nigra; assembly: GCA_030522945.1. Taxonomy (NCBI): domain Eukaryota; kingdom Metazoa; phylum Arthropoda; class Insecta; order Hymenoptera; family Diapriidae; genus Trichopria; species Trichopria nigra. The sequence goes on along the minus strand of JAPYZR010000105.1, from coordinate 39,529 downwards.
CTCGGCCTGGCCAGTAGTACCGTCGCAACCATTTGGAAGAACCGCGAGAGCATTGCCGAAAGTTGGAGGAACCGCGATATGATGCAGTCGGAAATGGATGTTGAAACGGCGAAGAAGATGGCCGTGACGCCGATCGTCCCAGCGGCAATGGCGCCGACGAGGCCGCCCTCACTGCCGCCGGTATCGATAACGACGCCGACGATGGGCGGCGCTCTTGCGGCCACCACGGCACCATCGGCCACGTCGCCGAGCGCGGCTCAGCTGCCGGACAACCTGCAGCAGGCCCACAGTCAAGCACAAAATCAGGAACTGCTGGAGGTAAGACGCCGTTAGCCTCGGTATTCCCCGATTCTGCCGACGAACGTCTGTCTGTTTGCCTTCCCCACCTCCCCTCAAGAATCTCGCTCATCTCATCCTGACCCACCACGACCCACCCACCCCCTTTATACGCCCTTGTGAAATGTCCATAGAGCCTTATCTCCATCGGGTAGTTTGCACGGCTTCAGCTCTTGAGACTCCTGTTGGCCGAGTTTATCCTTAACAAACCACTTTCATTCGGGATTTGGCGATTTCTTTGGTGGGCCGAGTTCTTTAATGGTTCCTGAACCGACTTAGCCAGCGGTCTGGGATTCATCAAAGACGAGGATTTATCACTCTTTATTAACGTATTAACTAAAGGAACTAAAGGAACTAAAGATCGCGATTTCGCTCGGTCGTTCCTCAAAAGCAAGACCGACAGTTCGTGGTTCCTACGAATGATACTCTAGATGGATCCTATATATGCTTCCCAGGTCCCTTCAATGTGCCCGTTGGCGACAATATCGTCGCGAATGTTATCCGTATGAATCCTCCGACAGTAGACGTTGATACACCGTATCGAATGTTTCCTCCTTAATTCCTGGGCTTCTGAAACATTAGCAAAATACCACCTATACCAATGGACACACTCTCATTACACTCGCGGTCGCACGCACTCTCGAGTCGCGAAAGAAGCAATCACACGCGGTCGAGATCGACTTTTGGGAACAACAAACTGCCGTTGCCAACTCGCCTCACATTCGACGACGGCGGCCAGAAACTGTGCATCTGACTGATATGTTAACTATATATATACATATAGTCCCTTCACAACTACACACACAGTATTATATACCTTATTGGATTACAGTGCATGCATTAGGGCGCTTTTTTCAAGTTACTACTTAAGAGACACACAATCCAGCACGTGGAACTTTGAGTGTGGTGAAAGTGTAGCGCGGCGATCTATATCCTGTTTCTTTGGATTTATCGATTTATGGACTTTTTGGTTGTTTACTTGTTTTCAAGCTTGTAGAAATGTGACAATGCGCAAACCAGACGTTATTGTCGCTCAAATCTCACGCTATAGAGAATCGCGCGAATCGACGAGCGCGCCGCCACCAGCATTCTTAAATTTACATTAAATTCCTTGTTGAATTTATCCTACATTCTTGGCAAGCCCCGTGTCGAAAGTAAATTTCATAAAAAAAAGAAAAAACAGTAATTGGAAATCTGTCCATTTTTATGTTAACTTTTAACGCGTATTTTACCAATGAAAATATGGAAAAATGTACGGATATAGTCAATATAACACTGTGTAACATTAAAAAAAGACTCGAGTAAGACCATTGTTGGATGGAGGAATAAACATCCGAATCACACGTGTATATTCCGTAAGAAGATGAAGAATGTCGCCTATAGATATGAAAATCGATAGATCGACTAGCATAATTAGGCACGTTAGACGTTAGAGGCTGATACAAAATGTAGGTGCGTTATAATATATACTGCCGCAATACTATCCTGTGCCTAGCTTCTCCTGTCACTATGTATAACAGCTAGCTGTACAATTACACGGCATGCCAAATTCAGTATGTTTCGTGCTCAGATGCAAAGAATGAGTACATTAATAGTTAATCTTCTTTCGTATCTTGTTTGCCGTATGTAGTGTTTACCTATGCGTAGCCTTCTTTATTATTATATTGTATATTGTACCCACTTCTCGGCGCAACTCGCAGCACCGAGCGCTTCGGAATGTGTATAAGGAATACTCTACGTATTTGCCGATGCCTACGGATAATGACTAGTCGAGCGAATATTTTGAAAGCATTATCGATCGACACTGTCGGTATTGCTGACACCTACTACGGGCATTAATGCAGAATGCATTTGTATATTTTCTTATTTAAGGCTATTTTTTATCTGTGAATCGCTTAGGTGAAAGCTTATCATTCAGCTGTGCATCGCTATCAACATATAATGTAGTATCCAAAAATATTTTCCAGACGTCGCTTATAGTTATGCATGCGATGAGCGCTTTGCTTCTACATTTTTCATCTCGTCCACTTCAGTACATTTTTCGTTAATTGATACTCGCATTGTGACCAATATTATTTTTGCACTATTGAACGGTCACGACTCAATCATTATTGGGCATGAATAACAATAAGGAAACTGCTATTTAGCTACCATATGGCTTTCTGCTTTTTCGTCATATTCATCGCCATTATTTTCTAGTTTTTCTTCGTCTTTCCTTACATCTGTTTTACTCTTTACATTGAATTGTTAGTATTTGTGTACTTTTTTCACTCATATATATATATATATATATGTTGTATTTCCACGATTTCCACTCTCTTTTGCTTGGAACGCCATAAATGTCATTATATCAAAACTCTTACGTAGAATATACAATGTTAAGTAGTACAAGAATGTTCTGAATTTACAAGAAAATGCATGTTTTTTCTCTCTGCGTAATTTGCAAAATATTCATTAATTCATAATATTAATTAGAACAAATTGTAATAAAAGGTGAAGAAAATCCCATTGAAATGTCGATTCTTTTTGAGAAACTTTGATTTACGAAAATTTATTGTTTTCGTGTATTGAAAGTTATTTAACTTTTTACAAAAGTCATTATTTCATAGTTTATTTATGCGTGATTTGTCATCTACAAGATCCGGTGATTACAGCAGAAATTATAAGAATTCAATATTGCAAACAGTTTTTCATTTATGACGAATCGTAAATTTAAATCTTTTAACATCTTTTTTTTGAACTCATTGGATATGAAATTGTTGAATTTCGAGTTGGGATCATTTAAGGTGGGTCAATACTAAAATGTCAAGTCTTGATTTTTTATACATTATTATACCTTAAAATTTTGAAATGATATTATTAATGACATATTATTGATGAAGGGAAAGGATTATTGTTTCTAACAAAAATTCAAACGTAGAGAAAATCATTGGTATTCAATAAAGAATTTAATTAAATGATTAATTAAATGATTGAATAAATAACTTTTATTAAGATTCAACTTTGTCTTTATTAAAAAACACTTTCAATCAAAGTACACTTATTTTCTAAATTTTATAAAAGTTTTAAAATAAATTATTTTTGGTAATTGTAATTTTTTGAAGACCACTAATCCTTCATCACTTCACTAATACTACCATTAATTGTATTATATTATATTATATTATATTATATATAAAAGTATATTTTAAAAATATCGTGACACATTGAAAATTGTACCTGAAAATTTAAAGTTGCTACCGTATCTCCGTTAAAATATCTCTCGTATCTATCCGCGAATCTAAATAATTTTCAACTATTCGAAATTCGAAACGTCTGCTAATCAGATTTTATTTTATCAACAATACACATTACGACATTGTTTAGCAACTGCTTATGTATGCGTAGAAGCATAATAGAATCACCTTGATGACTATAGGGCAAAAGTAGAGAAAGATTCGATATTAGTTCTGCATTCTGGGCATGTTGAAATAATATAATACACAAGTCAGAGAGTAATATCGACCAAGAAATAAAACACGCAACCCACGTATACACCTGTTTCTATGGATTTTCCATGATTTTAACATAGATCCAGTTAGGTTATGTTAGTCACTTGCGATCAGATCAGTTTTATATACATAAACACGCCGCATATTTCCAATTATATTCAGTCAAGGACGTATTGGCGAAGAAAATTTTTTATTGTTATCGGAAGTTTCTCAATGTTAATAATAAGCCCTTTTGGAATTGCATAAAATATGATTTAAAAATAAAACGTCTTTCGATTTAAACGCTGTACACTCTTTGATAATGCATCGTTGACTGGAGAATAAAAAATATAGAGTTTTTATACTTATCAATTTGCCAATTTCTTATGAATGTGAATGACGTATACTAATCATGTACGCAGGCGAGGAAAAAGCGACAAGAAGAGGTGGAGAAAATTAGAATGGAAGAACAACAGAGGAAGCTCCAGGTAAAGGAAATTTGATTTTCGAAAAAAAAACGAATAGTATTCAAGTGTAGTATTTAAGAAAATTCTGTAAAATACGTATTATTTTTTATTTTACTTTTTGTATCGCGAAATTCAATTTTTCAGGGTGAAAATAGAGAGTCACCCTTCGGTTAGGAGTGAATTTGGTATTTCTTTCGGAATTGATTTACTTTTAAAATAGCGAAATTTTAGTCACGAAAAAGTAAATAATTCACTCTTCCACGTCGAGGGTACGAAACGTTTCACTTCATGAAATTGTGACGAATGCAAAATTGTCAGTTGTAGAATTCTGGACGTTATAGGCGCTAAAATGAAATGTGATCTTTGACATTTATCGACTATAATATTTTAGGAACGAGATATCAAGCGGCACCAAGCTGCCATGCTGAAAGAGCAGGTGAGCTGTCGCGAGATTACAAAGTCTAACGTCATCATCGCTCATTCAAACTATTCTAGAGTGCTGTAGAATTAGTGTGTGCTATAATTTTTTCTCTTTCTTTTTCTATAAAGGCTTTTTGTTTAATGTCGAGAACGATTGAAAAACGACGATTAATGTTGCTCAAACAAATTCATTTCCTTATGATGTATTAATAGTTATTGGTGAATTTGGGCTACTCGATATACAGATAAAACATTATGTTTTTAACTCGATATTACTAGCCAACAGTAACAATTTTAGAAGCGAAACTGAATGCTTGGATTACATTTTTGTTTTATTGTCACAACCTCATACACCTTAAAAGGAGAAAAGATTACCCTAGTAGAAAATTACACCTGTTTCTGACCAATTATTCTGGCCACCATATATATTAGAAGTAATAAAGTACAGAAAAAATTGCCATAAACTGGTCTTATTTCCCTACTAGGGTATCTACTTTTATTTCTGAATTAGGAAAATTCTTTTATTGGGTACATCAGCAATACCCAAAAACCATTAATGATATTTTTTTAAATTTGAACAAAATTGGGAGAATATATATTTTGAAAAATGTTAGCGTGTTTTTTTAATTTCTATGAAGAATCCGATAAATAATTTAAAGACAACATTTTCGTCGTGACGTTTTACGACTCAGTAGAAGAATGTTGAGTTTCGTTATGCCTTTATTATTTTTGTAGCCCGTTATTAATTACGTTTTTTTTTTTCAAGTTCTTGAGTGTTGTACATCTCAGCACACGGTAGCTTACCTATATTGTGTGATTGCTGTACAATATTTCAATCTATTTTCAGCTATATATATATATTTTTTTTTTTTTTTTGTACTCTTTTCTCTAAGCCTTTCCGAACTTTTTCATATTCCTTACACCATATCGAACCTTTTCATTTTATTTGCAGTGCATCTATAGTTACCAACCGATTCAAATATCATTATTGATTATATATGATTTAGTCGGCTTATTTTCTTTATATCTTCTCGGCAGTCACATCAGTCAATAACAAAAGCAAATGTTGAAGTAACTTTTGAATGTGGATTAAAAAAAAAAAAAACTTTCAATAGAATTCCCTTAATTTGTCGTAGTATGCACTGGACATTTATTCTAACAAACATTACTGTACAGTTTTGATGGATCATAATCGTATCACAAAAGCACAGAAACTTATTATTTTATAATGTAATTTTATGAAAGATTTAATTTTCGTAACGATAACGGACATGACGTCACTTAATGTTTACGAAATGTGCGACTCGAAGATTTAAGGGAAACTTAAGAAACATCTTGATCATTTAGTCATGCACCGTTTAGTGCTAATGCTCAACTATCATTTGCATGAAAAAAAAGTTGAAACAGTATTCGATATGGTGTCCGCAACGAGAACATATAGTTGAACGGTATTTTCTTATGTTCCGCGAGTTTGCGTACGTTACTTTGGAAAGCCTTTATTTTTTTCTTGCTTTATTCTGATGTTGGGTGTACTTTGCGACATTGTAAGAATATTAAAAAGGAAATAAAAGGTCATCGGAGCTTAGGCAAAGGGAGATTATTAGTTTGAGTGTAGCGGTGGTTTGAGCACTGGTGGACTGGATGTGTTTTGTGCCGCAGATGTACATGCAGGAGCTCACCAAGCAGCGCGAGATGCTCTACACCGTCGAGCTGGTATGTCTCGTACCTAACTTAACTTAACTCAACCGCAATGTCCAAGTTAACAATTGCTGCAAACACGAAATGTACGACGACCCATTCCAGGTAGCGCGAGCTGAAGTTAGACGCCCCAAAGACGAATTTGCGTCGCTGCTAGAATGGCACTCTCAAAGAATCATATTATGTGCTTTTCATTTGCCCAGAACGCTATTGGTCGAATGCGGAGCGTAAAAAAGTTACGTGGAGATGAAAAAGATTTGGTTATGGACACCTTTAGAATGCGTTACCACTCGTGATACTTGGAATAAAGTCGTCGAAAAGTACAATCCAGCTTTTCGCGTTTGAGGGCAGTCAGGGCAAAATTGACAAATATAACTGCGGGACTAACAAATTTATAAAATTCTATTACGAGACTTAGTGAGTTGAAGATTGATTATTTTATGTAACTTGAATATTTCATGCGTCGAGTAAGCTCATTTGTCCCCAGTCAAGGTTGTTCGTTTTTGATCGACGTATACTTCTTAAATAATAATAAATGTTTTTACACTTTACGATTAATTGAAAAAATATTAAATCTACCTAAAGAAGTTTTAGGAAGAGAGAATTTTTATAATTGTGAAATAATATTCAAGTTAGGTAAAAAATAATGCACGAAATTGAAACGGTAGTTACACTGCGAATCCTCTCAAATTACAAAATACATTTTTTTACGTTTTGAATATTCTATGAATTTATATCATGAACCTTTGAAGAGTTTCACGTGTAAATAAATCAATGTGTTTATGAATTGTTTTAGACGTTTTTTTTTTCATATTGCTTTAGTTAAAATTAAATATTTTAAACATTCCTTCACGAGGAAGAAATGTTCCAGATAAAAACAGTGGCTTCTTTCTCATATATGTATCAATGTTGCTTGGCGTTTCTTTAAAGTGTTATCGCTTTATTGTACAGCGAAAGCTTGTAATAAACAAACTCTAGCTTTATATTGCGATCTTTGAAGATAAAGGAAAGTCTTTTCTAAATCGGTTAATGTAACGAAACAAAATACTTCTAGTTTATTCAAATTGACGTTAATTTCGTTATTGGCAAATATTAAGCAAAACGTGAAATTTATTTTAAAATATTTCCTTTTTAATGCAATAATAGTTCTACCACAAAGCCTCGGCTTTTTGCAACAATACAATACTTGAAGGAAATCTGTAGAATGAAAATAACAATTGTTTTTTTTTTTTTTTTTTTTGTTGCGCGCTCAATTCTAATGTTTTTGCAATTTAACGATGAAAACTTCGTAAACATCTATGATTGCATTTTTTGCGTGGATTATAATGGTATATACTAGTTGAAGGTTAACGATTTGATGATGCATTCGCTGAATTTTGGTTATATACAGTAAGGGGATTTAGAATGCTGTGAACGAGATTGCGTGTAGAGTAGTGCGACTTTACTCTAAATTGATTTTTTTATTCTTGACAAGATTGCACGGTGTTTCTCTTTCGAATCAACCTGTTGCGCATACGATCGTACAAATGTAGGCTACAGATATCAATCGTATTTGGAACGGGTGTAGAGATTGATTGTTTACACGTATTTGGGCGTGCTAAAATGTGTTCGAGAGGGATCGGAGAAATCAAAAAGGCAAATAAGACCTTTTCGAATGAATCTAGTACTGTTTGCACTTTTCGAGAATGATGAGAACGACATGGTAGACCTATAGATATCGGTTTCTAAACAATAAATGCTCATAAACCCGATCTAATACCAACCATATGATTTTTTTTTTTTTTTTTTGTTTTTTTTTTTTTACCTTTTCAACTTTTTTTTTTTATTAAAGAAGGGTTTATGGGATTCGCGATTTAACGATAAAGCAGTAGAGCGTTTATGGCTCTCTATGGGACTCCCATTGTCGCTTTTTTCCTGCATCTTCTCCTTCGTACTTCAGCGTAAATTGCTATTTTCATCAAAACAAATCATTAACTGGCGCAATTTACAATTTGTGTTTCGTGGCTAATGCACGACGGCGATCACCCAGTAAAATGCTCACCAACCAATAACAAGTCGGTGGGCCTTAAGCAACTGATGGATCGCCCTGGTGCGCGGCAACTTGACACGAATGAAATTTGTGTTTGCTCACTAACAATTCGATCATTCGTGCATCAGGAAAGGGAAAGAAGGCGGCAACATATGACACTAATACGGGCCCTTGAAAATCGCCGGAAGATGGAAGAGCGCGAGAAAAAGAGACTGGAAGCGAGGGCTGAACGAATAGCGTCGAAAGAGAAACGTGCCGAGCAGAGAAGAGTCGAGATGGAACTCGTGGAGCAGATCCGAAAGCCCGTCGAAGATATGGAATTGACGGGTATGTTTTTCTTCAATGGCGTCAGCGCATATTGCGTATTGCTATTTTTCTTAGTGATTAACCAGTTTTTCTTAATGATTTTTCAGATCATCGGTCATTGCCAGAAATCAGCAGAATACACGGATTGAAACTTCCTGGCAAAGCCTTTGCCGACATCGCGATGGTCTTTGAATTTCTGCACAACTTTGGAGAAACTTTAGGTTTTGGTAATTATTAGCCTTTTTCATCTGACCTTTTCTGGATTGTAGTCTTGGCATTGAGTTATTGAAAACCGACCATATCATCATGATATTGACATGTTGCAGATATGGATTCGTTGCCCAGCCTAAAGAGTCTCCAGCAAGCTCTCCTGAACGATGAGGAGGCTGAAGAAGAAATGTTGTCGGTAATGACGCACTTACTGGTGTGCGCGATCGAAGATCCTGGGATACCGCAGCCGGCACGTCATACGACTGGCCTCGGGCAAAGTCTTCGGCAAGCAGACATTACGCATGTCAACATCAGCGAAGTGCTCAGGATCTACCTGTACGCGAACGCGACGGGCGAAATAAAGGCCCTCACCGGGGTCTGTTTGGAGCGCGAACGGGACAAGCGATTCGCGGATCATCATCAGAACAGCTGCGACTATGCTTCGACATGCTCCGGTAAGAACGCCCAGTTCTACGAGCACCTGCATAACAACGAAACCTGGAAAATGTCTGAGCGGCTCCGAGACAAGCCGTTCCTCGCACTCAACTCCACGCACAAGGCGCAAATGTTGGCGTTCCTCTGCAACGAGCTCCTGCAGAACAAGGCTGTGATTCGACAAATCGAGGGGAGCTTGGAGACCGTTGCGCAACTCAAGAAGGAGCGATTTGTCCTCGATACTAAGATTAGGAAGTGAGTTTTTTTTTTCAATCGAAATCGATTTTTGCTACATTCATGTGCTAAGCATCCGTCACGAATGCTGGTAATGTAAATTAATTAAATGTTTGTAATAATTCATATTTCGTAGATTGCGGCAGCTGCACAGCAGAAAAGTCAGAATGGAGGCTGTAGGTGTAATAGTGAATAAGACTGGTGATACCATAACCATCGAAAAGAAAGGTGAAGTCGATGGAGAAGAAGGAAATACGAATTCCACAGCTGTCGAGACCACCCCGACTCCCGAAGAGATTCACCATGAAGACGAGGCCGAAGAGATGTCCGAAAATGAAAGCGAAGGAACGCAGCCTGAAGAGGTATTGTGATATACTTTCATTCTAACAAATGATTATTCAAAAATTAATGTAATTTGCTGGAAAAGGAAACGGAAAAACCTCCTAATTTTTCTCTTCAATCTGTGATCCTCTCATTTTTTTTTTTTTTGTAAAATATTTAGGCTTGTGTTATTTTATGGATCTTTAGGTTATATATAAACTTACAATTGTCATTTCAGGAAGAAGATAAGAATCTTTCAGGCGAAGAACTCGGAAAGAAGTTGGACAAACTCTTAAAACAATCGGAAGAACAGTTGCAAAAATTAAACGGCTCATCGAAGCAACTGAGAGCGCACATTTTCGGACAAGACCGATACTGGAGAAGATATTGGGAGCTTCCGTGCGCCGGTGGAATCTACGTCGAAGCCATGGAGAGCGCCGAGCCCGAAGTCCTAGAACTGCAGGCCACGTTGGATGAAAAGTACAAAGATATGCCCGTTGAAGCGAAGGTCGAAGTCAAAAAGGAGGACGCCAAGGCGGACACGGAAAACCGTGAAAACGAGGCCCCGAATGAAGTTAAGGGAGAGAAGAAATTCAACGCGCGGAAAGAGGATGAAGACTTAAAAGTTAGCGATGAGAAAAAAGCGGGAATAGAAGAAATCAACTGTAAGAAGGAACCAATGCGAAACTGCATCGATGCCAAGAACACGGTCGAAGGTCAGAACGAGGCCGATGGCCCGATGACCGACGCGAAAACGAACGTGACGTCTGATGAGATCAAGAAAGAGACGGACGTTAAGATGGACATCGATGTCAAAGCAGAGGTTAAGAAAGAAGAGAATGACGTAGAGGATGAATTGAAACAGTCGGTGAAATCTGCTGAAGATAAAGTTGTCGATATAATACCGAACGGTGATAAATTCAACAACATCCATAGTCTGCACAACGGAAAGGAATTGAATGGCAGTTTTAATTCAGGTAATTCGATTATTATAGTGTATTGCACGTTCAAAAATTGTAGAACAGTAATTATAGATTTGATTTAATTATAGATTTATAGACGTAGAAATGAAATATCCGGATCTGATCGAAGACCGCTAAAATCGATATTATGTTTCAGAAATGAATAACTACAGCGAACCCAACTGGTTTTCTATTCTACCGCGCGAGACGTGCGACACTCCTGGACCCAGTACGAAACAAATATTTGGAATCGCAGAGCCGACAGAACTGAAGATCCCAATTTTCCCACCACCGGCGAGTCCGAATTACGAACGTTGCGATAGTCCTGCTCCGTTGATTTTAACGCAGGACGAAGCGACGCAATTGGAATACCTGAAAGTCCATGGGTTACCACCACCCGGTGAAGCGAAGCCGGTACCCAAAGGTATTGATTTGAATTCTTCTTTATCTTTTAAATATCGTTTCCCATGATAATTCTATTGTCAAACTGACGTCGATACAATACTTTAATATTTAAAAACGAAATATTCGTTTGGACTAAAACTTAAAAGAAGAAAAAAAAAAAAAAATAATAATGCCAATAATAAACAAACATTTCAGATTTGAGATACGGCTGGTGGAGGATAACGGACGTTGATCGGTTCCACGAACTGTTGGAGCACTTGCATTCTCGAGGCGTTCGGGAAAAAGAGCTAAAGCGCACAACGTGGGCAACGATGGAGTCGTTCCTGGCAGTCACTGGAAAGATCCACGTGGATCCAGGCAACATGGCGGCAACAGATTTTGCGCCGGACGAGGATGAAGAAGACGTACCATTGACGCTCATCCCGAAGCCAGACAATCCGGAAGACTGGAGCGAGCAGGTTGCTATGCGGGTGGACGCCCAACTGCTGGAACAAGTGGAGGCACTGGAGGATAAGGTCGCCAATGCAAGCATGCAGGTCAAGGGATGGAAACTGCCACCTCGGGCAGGCACAGAGGAGGCTGAGGAACTCGAGAAGCTGCACGAAATGGAGCAAATCAGCGCTGTCGAACAGGCACGACAAAGGTTACTCTCGCTCGAATCAGCAATCGAGAGGCGGTACTTGAAGCCACCGCTCGGCATCTGGTTAGTGTTGCTTTTACCGTAACTTTAGTTTCAGTCTGTAAAGTTTTTCAATGAAATTTAAGCAATGGTATTTCGAAATTCTAAATGTATTTTGTCGGTTTTTTCAGTACTGGGGATCCTAACCTGGCCGCGCTGAAGGCGGAGCAAGCGGCTGCCACTGCTGCTGCGAACGCCAACTCGAACTCGTCGGAGCAGAGTTCGTCGACGGCGCACCAGCAGCAGGAGGAGACGACGCCACGGGGCCTGAACAATTGGCGCGAAGCAACCGCCCGCGCGCACACGTCGGCCCAACTGGCGATGGCCCTGTATATGCTCGAGGCCAGCATCGCCTGGGACAAGAGCATCATGAAGGCTGTGAGTCTAACACCAGCTAGAAAATCTGTCAAGCCACGAAATCGCAGCGTCTCACAAAAAGCTACTACTCAGTACAAAGAGCTATTGTCTGCTACTCAGGCCTCTGTGGGTATTCGCACTAACTTACTAACCAAATCTTCCGGTTCTCTCCTTCCATCCAGCTCTCTCTCTCTCTCTCACTCTCACTCACCTTTCCTTTCATTCATTTTATTCGATAGGGCGTATGCGACAAAATTGTATCGTCGAGGAGCAACGATATTATTTTGGGTTGATTAGTTTCTGTTGTTTCTCTTAAATTTTATGTTATATTGCTAGTAATTTTTTTTCTTCATATTAATATGTTTTAAAATCGAAAAGTGGTTAATTTTCGGAAATCCAAAATTAATTTGCGGATTTGAAATAGGCAAATTTCTAATTAACCCTTTCAAGCGTACGTTTTTCTTTACGTGGAAAACACCTAACATTTTACTCGCGAATTTTTGAGGTCACTGATAACGGATCTGACATCACATTATAAAAATTCAATATGGCAGATCCTAGGTGGCGGAATTGAATGCAAAATATCACTTGATTTTTAAAAAATTTGTTACTATTAATGTTTTTGAGGTAAACGAAAGCGATTCAAGTTTCAATAAAGAAATTGAACGGAAATAACACCGGTAGAGATACGTCGTGATTGGTTAATATAACCCAATCGTGTAATTACTCTACTAGTTTTTATTCCATTCAATGCCATTAATGAATCTTTAATCCCTTTTCGTTTACTGGGTGGTACTTTAAATATTGGGAGTCTCTCATCCCCAATTATGGATTTTGAAACTCCGCAGGCAGATTCGTGATCAGCGAGCCCAAGAACGCTCTGTGTGTGCAGTTTCAGCATGCTTATTTAAAAAGTTTCCATATGTAACTTTTTGCGAATTCGGTTCGGCATGTTAGATCCAGGGTCTTTAATTTAGTGTAAAACGTGACATTTTTCAGTATTTGTTTATTAGTATGGGTAAACTCACGAAAAATATTTATTAATTGCATGCAATTTTGCGTTCTTTGACATGATACGGTATTGCATTACAAATAAAAAGCCGAAAAAATCGAGTAAACACTCGCTTAAGAACGAAAAACAAAAGATGATACTAATGTAGTTCAGACGTTTTCCATCGCGTTATGCCGTAAAGGGTTAAAAAAGGGATTTCTTAGATAACTGTTAAAAGAAAACATTTAGAGTCTTCGTGAATTCTGACGAATTACCTACGCACTGTTTGGTATTCCATCGAATGAAAATACAAGGAAAATCTTGCAATGTTCTTTTTAACGACAATCTAACTTGAAAATTTCGTTGAGCAACGAATAATGGAGTAATTAGCAACAATGGATTCCGATTTGTCCGACTATTAGTAGCAATATTTTTGAGTTAAAAGATGTCAATATAAGCTGGATAAAGTCAGAGTTTTACTTATTGAAATGGTGCTTTCGATACGATATTTAAAATAATGGCACAAACAAAGCTCATCCGACTTTATATTCAGCTAGTGTGATAATTTTAGACTACACAGTATGCATCTTTGATTCGATGGAATAAAGATAACGTGCGATGGGAAGTTCCGACGTAGTCAAGTTAAAACCAAATGATCCGTTTATCTTCATTTCCTGTTCCTTTCCTGATTGGGGCCACAATTTCAGGAAGATACACGAAGACTTATCACAACTACCGTACACAGAACACTAATCCAAAATAATTTAACAAAAACCTAAAACCAAAATTAATAAGTAACCTGGGATTATTTCAAAGCTTCATACATACATACAAGCTGATTGAGTCGTTGATTTTTAAGCTGTGACGCTCGGTACTATGAAATAACTGTAGTTCGAGAATGCTACTGCATCATCGCTGGCATGTCCACTGCGGATGCTTAATATTTATGTCAGTTCGCCCCGGCACGACATTAGCGATATCAATGGCGGCTTTCTGCGAAATTATTAGAGCTGCAATTGGTATAAAATCTACCTTGATAACAATTGAATATAAACTAAACATTTTACTATGACATATAGCGATTTCTATTTGACTCGACGTAGTACGCATATACGGAGTGTGTCCTAATTTCAACATGGATTTTTTCGAGTGAATAATAACGATGCACTTTGTTCTGTCTGGAAAACGCTATAGAATAATCAAATTATAAAGAATATACGTTATTTTGCAATTCTATTAAAACCAACAGATGTCACCATTGGTCGCTTAACTGAACATTCATCATATATAAAGACTAACGTACTTTTTTTTAATCGCTTCGCCTATATATTTACCCGTTTTCCTTTGCCGCGATCCTTACCTTTGCTTATGTCTATTAACTAATTCTTTTCGCCTCGTATACTAATAACAATGATAGCTAAAGTTATGATTTGCTTTAGAAATTTTTTAAATGCCAAAACACAAACGATTGATACAGTTTCGACCCGCGTGATTCTCATTTTAGAACACATTCGCATTTCGAAAAAATCAAAGTCATCTTCGTTGATCTTTTATTTGAATTATTAATTTCAATTCGAATTTACAAATACTCGTATAGCATTAATACGAATACTAAAAAATGAATGTGTCCAAAACTGTATGCGGTTGTACAATTTCAAACTGCACATAATCCTTGCAATGCATGAAAAATTTTACACTTTTTCCTTTAGTTTGCAAACAGCTTTAATATAAAACTTCGTAATTTACCGTAATTTACCAGCTAATTTTGGAAATTATGATTGCACTATAGTGTTGACAATTACAACGAAGTTATTTCTTCTTTTATTATGATGATTTAATACTTCCAGTGCGCATACCCGCATATGTTTTTGTCTGTCAGTACAAAATTGTATAAATTCGAAACTGCATGAATTGTTATGCACATATACTAATAAAAATAATCAAGCAACCGCTTTTAATATTGCACTAATATATTTTACGGCAACATTAAATTACGGGAAGTATAATTATAATATTATAATATAAATTGTATTAGTAGTACATTATATGTTTAGATAGGCACGCACTGATCTTCTGGCCGATTATATTCACGGCGATTGTTTTTCTGTTGTAGAATTGCCAATTTTGTCACAGCGGCGATAACGAAGACAAATTGCTACTCTGTGACGGCTGTGATCGCGGCTACCATACTTACTGCTTCCGTCCAAAAATGGAAAACATTCCTGATGGTGATTGGTTAGTATTGCTTCATAGAAAATTTGAGTGTTTCCGAAAAAAAATCATTCAAATTAATTTAATCTGACAAATACACTAGAAATAAATTATACATATAAAGGCGGAAAAGCGATCCCTCCAATTATTATTTTATTTTATTGTATTGTCAAATATAAATTTTATATGATTATAAATGGGAAAATACATTTTGATTTTCAGGTATTGTCACGAATGCAGGAATAAGGCGACAGGAGAGAGAAATTGCTTGGTTTGCGGTAAGAGACTCGGTAAAAACTTGGTCCTCTGCGAACTTTGTCCGAGGGCTTACCACACCGACTGTCATAATCCTGTGATGCCAAAGGTGAGAGTTTATAATATTCTCCGGTTAAGCTTTTCGTATCGTACAATGAAATCAAAGAATTTTGAAACTCTGGAAACTGATGATATCTTTCTTTCAAGACGACACGCAAAAAGATGGCCTTGGTAGGTGGCGCATGCGGCGCCATCTGTTATAAACTGTATAAACAGTAATATTTTAGGTTATGTTTTTCTCATTTTGCACAATTGGTCACACGACTTTTGAAATTTTTTATTTTTTTTTAAATGCCAGCTAAGGAACCAAACATCAACGTCTTGTTTTTTACACTTTTTTACTTCATTATTAATTTTCTTTAATACCCTTTTGAAGTTCCATCTGTCACCACCAACCAAGGCCAGTTTTGTTAAAAGTTCTTTTTGTTCGTTATTGTTTAGTCCAGAGATATTTTCAATATTGAACAAATTAATTGATACCTATTGATATTGCAAGTATCCTTTTTCAGTCACTTTTTAATAGAACGTTATCTAGTGTTATACAGGGTGACCTATAATTGTCGGATAATAATGCAGGGGATGATTCTTCACATTTTTTCATCTGCAAAAGTATACAGCAAATATTTTTTTTTTTCTTTAAAGATACGAATTCTTACATATTGTAATGTGCTGTTTTTGGAAAATCTAAATTTATAAGCGGTAAATTACGATAAACTTGCAAAAATAGAATTCCGATACTTTTTTGAAAAAAACTTCGGGAATATTTTTTATATATATTTATATTTTTCTTTTACACCTTGTATAATTACGGTTCTACATGAAAAAAAGAAGGTGGTACGAATGGGTTAAGGGGAGTAAAGGATAATAAGTATATAGATGTAAGGTTATTGATAATTTCGGAGAATCACGTATTTTATCGTATTTTGTGTCGTAGATGCCAAGAGGAAAGTGGTACTGTTCGAATTGTCACAGTAAACAACCAAAGAAGAGAAATAGCAGCCGCCGGAGTCACGCGAAAGGGGGAGGCACTCGAGACAGTGAAAGTTCCGACCATCCACCAGCTAGGTGATTACGTTAAAGCAAAACAAATGTGTCGGCTCGTTCGTCCAGCGTGTTTCATTTGCGAGGTTGACAAGTTAAAAATGCGAGTATGAATAACAGAATAACAAACGTAATAAGAGAATACCCGAATACAATTACGTCTTAACTACTTAACGAGACTCTCTCGCCGCATATAAAGAGTATATATATATATATATATATATACGTTCACGAGCACGTACTCACGAGAGCATGGCGAAGCCTGTTCTAGGGTTTTCGAAGGTTATTCGTTAACTGCGCGAGTTGAGAGGTGGTGAGCCCGAGCAAGCCAAAACGAAACCAAAAATCCGGAAAGGAGAAAGAGCAGCGGCGAGGCGTTTTCCCAGGCCAGGTTGTCTTTTGTTGTGCACTTGTAGCGAGGAGCCTATAAACTATCGCACGCGGCTCTTCTTTCTCGTTTCACCACCGTTTCTCTCATCTCTCGTCATTTTTCTTCTCACATGTGATATACATAAAACAAAAATTCATATATATATTTATATATATATATACACATACATATATGTGTGTGTATATATACATATATACATATATATATATCATTCACCGTGTATGCTACGTGGCAGACGCACCGCGTGGATCACGCAGCTCGACATTTGCGCGCGGACGGATTTTGGGAATTTTCCGAATCTCAGATTACGTAGCTTCATATAGAATACGGCACGACGCACCGGTAAGGTTTCGTTTCGTTCCATTTCATTTCGTTGTTTCGTTCATTTCGTCGACTGCGTGCGACACGGCGAGGATGATAGCGAGCGGATCGTTTGTAGTAGAATCTTCGGAAGCTTGAAGCTTTTAGAAGCTGCTGGTACAGTGTGCCGAATCAGGAGTGATTGATGGTAACTCATGTGTTGTTTTGCGCCACAGTCCAACGCCGTCGACAGCTTCGAATACGCATGTAGAGGATGTCAGTTCGTCGGAACCGCCGACGCCTACCGCCTCGCCACGTAAAGAGGGAAATGGCCGAACGCTTACGAAGAAGCAGCAGCGCGAACTTGCCCCGTGCAAAGCTCTCCTCGAACAGTTAGAACAACAAGACGAAGCCTGGCCCTTCCTTTTGCCAGTCAATACCAAACAGTTCCCGACCTACAAGAAAATTATCAAAGTACCCATGGATCTCAGCACGATTAAGAAGAAATTGCAGGACTCTGCGTAAGTTACATTTTCCTCGATTTATTTTTGTTTATTCCTTTAATCCCGTCTTCACTACGTGTACCAACTGCAACTTGTTCCTTTCTCTTTTCACGAACGAACGAACGAACGAACGGAGATTATTTTATGAGTATAGAGTGCAAATACGGCATACAAATTTCTTCAGTCCAACTTTAGTATGGTGCTTCTAATAAACGTTAAACTTTAAAATTCATTCTCAATTTCCAATGAGTATTTTGGACTTATTCCAAAACGTTGTGAATTATTCATGTATGCTTTACTCTAAATACGACTGATATTAAATCGATATAAAAATTCTCCTTTTGATCGTTCACGTATATTTCACATTTAATATAATATTTAAAAAAATCATTTTCATGAACGATTATTATTCGTGAGTATGGTTGCCAATTTCAACAAATGTTGCGACACTTTTTAAATGTTCCTCGCTCAACGCGAATATAACATTGAAATATTCTCTGGAATATTAATATGTATAATTCGGATAACAAAAAAAAATCAACGGAAAATACAAATTGGAAACAAAGTCAACGGTGCGGATCGAAGTAATATAATCAATAGATTGAAAACGACCATGAATTAAAAAACCTTTCGTTTTTTTTTTAATCTTTAATTTTATTAAAATATTGTGCATTTATTGCAGGAGAGATCATAAACTGATCAATCGAGTTTCCTAAATGTTTTCGAGTGACCCATTTAAAAATGATTTTATCGACGATTTGGTTTTCAGCTTAAGAAACCGAACTTTTCATTTCTTGGACGAAATCATTAACATAACCATAAAAGCAACTTTAAGGGGTTCTTCTGGAACGTGCTCTATTTGTACGTGGCGTTAGTGTAGCAATTTTTATAAACATAACCGCATTACTTTCAAATTTCACCTAAGATGTATCGGCGTACCACGAGACCATTCTTAATATTTTATAAATTCAATTGAGAATACTTTTGTTCCATTTTATATGGTTTTAAAGGCATAAAAAGATGAAATGGGATGAAGGCATGTTTGATAGAGGCTGTTGAAAAAAAAAAAAAAACAAAAAAAAACAAGAATTATTTTATTCATAACTGTTAGATTTGTACACTAGCGCCATACTGAAACCTCGTCATACGCCAGAAGAACATCCTTAAGAGAAGAAAAGCAAACAGCGCTTGGTCTCAAGAAAATGTCGCGTCATTTGTCGCTGTTATTTGATTTAACACCTTCAAGATTTTCGTTCTATAAATATCAGTATGTATTTTCCATGGATCGCAGACACTTGCGCAGAGAATTACGAATACCACATTAAAGAGTTTATAATAAGAATCAATACAGTGGGTGGTTCTGCAAACGGGACCGTTGCCAACCGTACTGACGAATGTCGAATATTCGCGACGACCTTATTAAATCCGGTATATTGTATTGCGTTTGTTTACGCATTTCTGTCGTCACACGCAGCGTCATTTTATTTGTCGGATTCGGCACCGGTGCATATCATGACATGACAATGACATTCGCTGCTTTTCGACCACTGATTTTCTATCCTTGTTTTAGATATAAGTCACGGGATGAGTTTTGCACGGACGTTAGGCAGATGTTTACGAACTGCGAGGTGTTCAACGAGGACGACAGTCCGGTGGGCAAAGCCGGCCACGGAATGCGCAACTTCTTCGAGAGCCGATGGACCGAGATTACTGGAGCGCCACCCCCGCTTCATCCACCTCAGACGCACAGCTGAGGCTCGACTCGCATACGCAGCGGGTGTAATAGTTTCGCTCACTTTTATTATTAAGTACTGCTACGCCGAACACCGACGTCGGCGTCCCGACGACGACGATGACAATGGTGATGATGTCGATGTTGATATTGACGATGATGATGATGATGGTGATGGTGATGACCACCACCTTTCTTTCGCCTCACAGACTAGAGAGAACAACTGCCAAGACGAGTCCCGAACGACTTGGGGCCATCGTCACGAGTTTTGTCCGGCCTAATATACTTTACGAATTGCACCGCTTAAGTACGTCCCTTCGTTTCCCCTCACATTTGCTCTTTTCGTTTTTTTTTCTCCGCAGAAGGACGATCCATTACATTACGTTAACGTAGTAGATTTCGCGCACCCCGCGCTGCGATACCGAGACCGCGAAAGTGCGACGTCCAGAGAAATCGGTCAATGTACTTACGATTACGATACGAATAAATAAATTAATTCTCTGCCTAAGCAAAACCGCGTTGTATTATAGTGCGTATTAGGCTAACATCACGGAGTCACCGATGGAAGAGATATTTTACAAATATAACGTACATACAGAATGGAAAGATATATCTACATATATATGTCAAATATATATGTATATATGTAAATGTATAGAAATGATAAGTGAAAATTTATAAATATACGATATTATGTAAAGAAAAAAACAAAAAAATGTAGTCAAATGTATATGTGTATACATTTATGCTCGCGGCAACGAGTACGACGAGAGTAGCGACAGGCGTACGTATATATCGCATCCGAAATTGCGAGGTTAGGAGTCTACAAGCTCAACGACGACACCGCATCCGACGGTGGAGTCTTTCTCGGACGCCATTCCATGATTTTTCGTTCGTATTTTTCCCACTTCGCACGTCCAAATGCTCCGAGTATCGAGAGAATACGCGTTTTTTTTTTTTTAATTTTGTTTCAATTTAACGAGGCAACGGAGTTGAAAGGGATTTTCGAATTATCAACAATTATCAGTATTTTAAAATGACATAAAATATGATTGTATTCTGCGATGAGTTTGGTAATAGAATCGCGGCGTGGAAATGTTGAAGTAATAATTGCGAATTACGTGTACATAACAGCGAATATTGTAATTAACAAAAAAAAAAAGAAAAGAAAAGAAATGAGATAAAGAAAACAGAAAAAAAAGGAGAGAGAAAAATTTGAGCTTATGTAAGAATTTATCGTGACCGAGGCGAGGCAATCCACGCCTCGTTAAGGTCTCGATTGTGCTCGCGATAACGGTCAGGCGAACGACGTTAGCAAGCAGCGAGTGTTTTCAAGCGTGCACGGGGGCGGGTGTCGCGTGACTGTGACAGACGCATAGCAATAATCGCGGCGTTCCGCACCCTCAATGTCTAGTGTAAAGTTTTGTAAAGAGTTTTTTAAGATCAGCTCTCCGTTTGTCGTTAGGATACTCGATGAAGTGGCATTACGAACGTTAGAAATCACTGTATAGTCTTTCTCTTTTAATACAGCATTATGTCGATATAGTGTAAGCTGACGGGAGTCGCGCATTCGGCGTTTTCCAAATTTCCTCGACTCTCGGGCGAGGCCGCGCGATGCGCAATTTCAATAGCACGAAGGCAAGTTGGTTTGATTCTGTTAGGTTTTTCACTGATGTCCCGTTACATCGTGACCTTTTTTGCGTTCAAATCCAAGATTCGTTTAGCTACGCATATGCGAAAGGTTTTCGCGTCGTGGAATAGTGGAACCTTTACTCCGTTTAAACTTTCTCTAACGATCATAATTGAGCTCGCGTTTTGTCCACGCTTAATAGGCACGATGGGACGAAATCGACTCGAAAAACGAACGACGCCTGCGTTTCGGCACACCTTTGTAGTTTCCCTTTTTTTTCGGTGTCGTTTGTTCTTCGGCTCCACGGGTGAGTGAGTTTTCAAAGCACTTTCGAGCAGCCGCGTTCTTAATTACGCGAGCGTTGCGTACGGCGGATCTTGGTCGAGACGCGTCGTTTTGTATGTAATCGATGTACATTTCTCTCGGATAAGGATAACTGATGTAATAATAATAACGGTAACGACAGTAGAGATTTTAAGGAAATTTTGTCGCGCATCCACAGCGAACAAATGTTTTCGTCCGGTGCCCGGTGGAACGAGAGTTTGGTGAATCGAGCTTTGGCGATAATATTTGATGGCACGTATGTTCGTTTATGTTACTTTTTATCTTATTTTATTTTATTTTTAATTTTTTTTTTTGTTTTTTTTTTCTGTTTGTTTCATTTAGTTAAGAACTTACGGACCTCTATTATAATTCAGGCGTGACGGTAATGCACGCGTCATTTTATGTGACTTTGTTTCAGCGATGAAAGTCGTGTAATTCGATAATTTCCGTTTTACGTAACTTATTTATTCTTCCCCCTTTCCTACATTTTTTTATAGTTGGACGTCGCGCAAAGCACATGCACATATACCAACGACGAGAGACGTTTTTCTTTCGTTTCCGAAGGTTACTGCGATCTTTTCGAGACTAGGTAGTACGGTTGAAGAAAAATAAAACACGTTAGTACGCGTAACGACGCTTTTTATACGAATTTTCATTTTTAACGTCGACCTTAATGGTATACTGTAGTCTAATGTTAAATAATTGTCGATAGCATGGATAACCGCGTCGATCGTCGATAACAACGTAAGAGAAATAAAGCAAAGTAATAATAATAATAATAATAATAATAATTATTATAATTATAATAATAAAAATAATAATAGTAATAATAATAATAATAATATTAATATTAATAATGATAATTATAATAATAATAACGAATCGAAGCGATGTAAGGCGATGAAACGATAAATCTAGAGGTATTATAATTGTCAATAGTTTAAACGAAGGTTTACAATAGGTGGCCTCCATTGCTATTTAAACAGACTTAATTAATGTATTGCAAATGAATTAATAAAGTATAAGCGAAGCGTGTAAACGGAAGTGTATCGTGTGTTCTTTTATCTCCTGATTCCTCACCTCGAATAGAGCGTTCTTTTAATGACACTGGTTCAGATAAATTGTGACTTATCTGAAAATTACAATTTATTTGAGATTTTATATATTTTGGAAGACTTTTATTGCAATCTGCTAATCGTTTTTCAGTTTGAACTTCAAATTCGTTTTTAATGACTTTAGTGAAATTTCTTTTGTGTACATTCTAATGCTGATTTAACAACATTATTAAAATAGCGACTTTTTTAAATCGTTATTTCACACCAGTAGTCTTAAATCTTTTTATTTGGGACGTATTATTGTGTAACAAGGGAAAAATAGTCGAAAGATTGCTTTGTAAAAATTAATAAATCTATATATATCATTGCTTTAATCATATATTCTTTATATTTAAACTTACTGTAAAATAGAAAATTTATATTTAACATTTGTGAAATTTGTAAAATTTGTGAAAATTATAAAAAAAAAAAAAAAAAAAAAAAAAAAAAAAAAAAAAAAAAAAAACACAACATCAAGGGAAAATTAGGAAATTTATAACGTACTTTTCGAAAAATAGAATTTATTACAAAAACTCGAAATAATATGGAATCAAAAAAAGTTTATCATTATTGTCGTTAAGCATTACTCAGATAAACAAAAATTTACAAATGACATAATGATGAATCGTGTCGTACTACTACTCATAAGAGAGTAATTACTGAGTACGGAAATTCGAAATGAAAAATACTGATATTATTTCATATACATTTACTACCACAGATATTGACAGAGGATAACAAACTTTTCAACAATTATAATAATAAATTGCTTAATTTGAAAAAGCCCCCTTTCATTATTATTATATATAATTAACAAAATGTACACATGTTAATTTATATTAATTATAAATAAAATTTAACAAAATGTACATATGATTTTTCTGAGACAATTAAAAAATTTCTTTTATTGAGAATGGGACAAATATTTATTAAAAAAGATCTCATCCAATCGTTAACAAACTTTAATTTTAATAGACTAAAAAAAACTTTTGAAAAGAACTGTTTATTCCCTTTCTTTCTTTATAATATAAGATTATATTATATCATAAATTATATATGTATTTCAGTCATATGTATATATATCAGAGTCAATTACATCCTCATTAAAAAAAATGTCTCCACTTACTTGCTGAACGATTTGCACAATTAAGTTATGCATTCTTTATATACATTATTAATAATGTAGTTTTTAAATTTTAGAATCATCATCTGAAATCCATTTCATCGTGATGGATTTTATCATCATCGATTATTAACATACGTTCAGTATCTTGTTAATATGTATACGTGAAAGTAACTGAGTGAATGGATCATTCATATCGTAATTCATTCAACGATATCAGCCATTAAAAAGTTTATAGCATAAAGTCACGTTCATTGAAGCTATAATAATACTGTAGTAATGTAATAGTGATAATAATGATGATAACAATGATAATGACAATACACTGACCTTAATAGCATGTATACATTTTTTTTCGAATATTTGGAATTTTACTGGGTTAAGAATTTCAGGTTTTTCATTCACTTCTAGAATTCAAAGAAAAAATGATTTACATAAACAAATAATTAGTAGTTTTCACATGCGATATTTATAATGTATCAATTCAGTTTATTATTGTTTATTGTTTCTTTGCAGTTGTTGATGAAATACATCGGAATCAGTTTTTTTTTTAATTTTGATAAACATCCAATTATATATATGTATCTATGAAAGTGTATATTGGTATTGAATTCTTCATACGTTTTGGTGCAGCGTACAATAATTTTCATTACTTTTTTTTTGTATCTACCATAATTTTTACTTTCGAAACACTACAATATGATTGAAATGTCAGAAGAGAAATCGTGTCTTATATTATATATAATTTAATAATTATTGATAATAATATTTCAATTCTATGTTTGACAAACTTCTATGATGTTTAATAATTTTTAAAATCATTTTTTCTAAATTTTATCTTTTATAAATTATACGAATTAACATATTTATGTTTGTTAATAACGTGAATGGAAATGACTGGCAATATCGCATACTCTTTCCTAATAAATATTGATTGCGGTAAAATATTTAGAAGTATAACCGTGATGATTTATAATATTTCTTTGACGTTTATTTACATCCTTACACGGATGAAGTACTCTTTCCCAGCAGTCAGTGTTTATGTTGACAGGTATACGTCAAGTATATATCAAAAAAGTAGAAAATCTCTAGAAATTTCGTCCTATCACTTTTACTTTAAAAGGTAGTAATATTTGAAACGTTGACTTCTTTAGATAAGTAATGTCGTTGTTTTCATTATAATTTCTTGTATCTTAACAAATGTTGACCACATATAGCAAAACCCACATAGAAATGAATAGTCTCGAGAATGTCCCTAGTAGAATAGCACAAACATCACATTTGAAATATTGTAATTGAAATATTTCAAGAATATTCTGGAAATGTCTGAAACGAAATGTTCCAAATGTAACATTCTGGAAACATTTAATTTGCAACATTCTGTACGCATGATTCTCAAAGAATTCTGAGGATATCGCGATAGAAATGTCTCAAAACATCTCAAATGTTTTGTGACATTTTTTGATGGGTTCTTTTGCTTTTGTTATTACATCAAAGAAGATCAGAATAAAATGATGTAACCATTATGTGTACCTGCGGAACAATGTTCCGGAATACGAGAACGTAATTGTTTCAGAACAGCGTTCACTCGGTATCTTCAGAATGGCTCAAGAATATCTACAGAACATTGGCAATGTCTCGGTTATAACGGAGAATATGCTCAAAATGTCTCTAGAATGTCTGTACAATATTGCAAATGTTGCAAGAATATCAAAAATGCGGACATCCCTGGTGAAAATCGAACTGTGCGGGAAGAGTAAAAATGCGCCAATTTACACTTATGTTACAGTCTTATAACACTTAAAGCACAGGTAACTAGCAATTGAACTGTCAGCGAAGTGTAAATTGGCGGTCATTTTCACCAGGGATGAGATGATCTGGAAATGTCTCCAAAATGTCCCTGAGAAGGTCTTCAGAATGTCAATATCTCAAATGAAATGTTTTGGAGACGTCATCGTGATATTACATTTCTATGTGGGGAAGATGCGGAAATATGCCGAAATATCAGCATATGTGCAGCATATGACCGTAATTTCAGCATATTTCCTGCATATTAGTCAATATTGCTGTTATAGGGATGCTAATAGAAAAAGTACTTATCTATGATAATGATCATACAAAATGTTAAATGGTTTTTTTACGAATCTTTGGAAAACTTACATACGTAGAAAAAATATGCGACATCGCTATTCCGACGCATTTTTACTTCCTATGATTACCAATATGACAATAAAAATTGGCGATCGGACATATTGGAGCTGCCATTTTGAAAAACCATGAAAAACGTGTATTTCTTTTGTTTTTTGCATTTATTTTGAAAAAAATCAATTTGACGAAAAAATGTTTTAAACAAAACAGATAACGTATAAAATTCTCTATCAAAATGGTATGATAGGTATGTTTTGTAATTAAAGAATGGGAAGCACGTAAAATGGCTATTATAAAGTGACCGTAATTCATTTTTACGGTTATTTCGCTTGTTAACCCTGGGTAATGCTGAGTGGTAATTACCGGGACCCAAATTTCACATGGGTTTGGCTATTACCAACGTAGATTAGATTAGGGGTCTGGGAGGCGCAACTGCTCAGGTATGATATACCTGGTCATCCCTAGGTTCAGTCATTTATCATTGAGTACTTCGACGAGTTCCAAACACAATCTATGGGGACCCACGGGGTGGCTGCGGGATGCCGGGTGTCCGCCTCCAGATACACTCTCTCTTTTATGCTAGGCTCACTTTTAACCACTCACGCGTGGAGAATAATCGAAATAATGTAAGATTTAGGTCCCTGTAATTACCGCTTAGTCTTACTCAGGGTAAATGACGTTGTCATTCTCAACGCTATTTTACCCTTGAGTTTTCGGAAATAATGCATCTTACTATTTCTTTTTCTTGCTGAGAATTTAATACTCTACATTTTTTGTTATTACATTCTCTATTGAAAATATCCGGGTGGTTTTTGCCACGTGGTCTAACTATATGGTCATTTCCAAGTTGCGACCGTGTATTTTTATTGGCTGGCTTGACCAGGTCCAAACCGCACGTGGTCATAATCACATGATTTCGATCCTGCCGATTAATTTCAACATGATGGTATTAACCACTTGGTCATGACTTGATGACAAAAATATTAATGTGAAATAAATAAAAAACTTCCTCCAACAGAAATCGAACCCGGGTCGCCCACCTTTCAATTCCGAACAGTAACCACTCGACCACAACTATACTGAATCTGTCGATTCATGTTTTGATGTTTTAATCATATTTTTTCTGACTGTATGGAACGTTTTTCTGTGTGTTGATAAAACATGTTTTGACAAGCTACGGTATGTTCAATACCAAGTGCATGTTGTTTAATTAAATTTAACTCAATAATATATACAGGATCACTTCCTATCCCCCTGTTTTAATTGTTTCTTATTTTTTCTGCTATCCATATTCCATAGTACAAATTTTGAACAGGCCTAGCCAGGCATGATATTAACTGTGCGTATTGAATGCAGCCCTGACCAGGCCTAGTCAACATTTCTACCAGGGATTTACACAAACGTGGCCAAAGTGGATAGAGTTCGGACTTGAACCGTGGGCGAACCGTGTTCAATTTCTGTTCGAATACGTTTTTTTTTTAATTTCATTTTAATGTGTTCATTTTGTTTAATGTTTCCATTTTTTATTTTAGTTGAATGTGGTTATGACCACGTGGTTTGGACCTGGTCAAGTCCGCCAAAAATACCCGGTAAAAACTTGGAAATTACCTTGTAGTTAAAGTAAAAACCTCCCGGATATTTTCAATAGGGTTTTTTCGTCAGTTTTAAAATAAATGTAAAGAAAAACTGGAAAAAGTCGTTATCGCGACTGCGATATGCTCGGCGGTCAATTTTTATTAAAAATACATCTAAATATTGTAATATAAATAGTTTTTTTGTTTTATTGGATGCCCCTTTTCTAAAAGTTTAGCAATTTTTGTTATCTCAAAAATGATTTTTGACATTTTTGGTTGTTAAAATTTTAAGGTTTTCGAATATGAATATGTGGTCGATTACGTAATTGTTCAATGAAGTAGTCATGTACTTATGTTATTGTTATAATAAAATTGTATAGAAGTATTTTCTATGTAGTCAAACAAATAATCTAGTTGACCCTGTCCTCTCCACCAAATCCCCACTCGTTCACACCCACATATCGTGACAAGACAATTTCAAGATGCTATATATATAAGTTCGCATCGATGCCGATAATTTTTAAAGATATCGCACTTTTTCCGCGATAGAATGTTGGATAAAATCAGGTGATTAAGATTTTAATCTCATGATGACTTTATCGGCAACTCTCAGGCTGAAAGTTTCCTTTTTAACTATAAATTTAATCCCTACTTCAATATAGGCTTAATCGATGAATATGATGAAAGAAAGCAATATAGTGCAAAGACACGCCAATTACTGGCTTCGTCTGACGCTTCGTTTGGAACGACTTATAACTTGACCTCGTTTAAACAGCGCCATCTTTATAAAAAGTATGCGCCGACCAGTTTATCGGAAGCATCATCAGATTCCGAAATTGTTTTATATTAAAATCTGTATCATTTATATGTTTTCGTTTATTGCAATCCATATATTCCTCCGATTTTTCGTTACGTTAATTATATTGCAATATTTTTACAATTTTTCAATTTTTTATACTACAATTGACAAAAAATAATTGAAATTATTACCGGGATTAAATCGAACATCTCTATAGTATAATGCGTATCCCTGTATAGTGAAAACAAAATATTAACATATATATCATATGCTTGAAAAATGTATATTATTCAATTACATATTCATTTTATTTCTGTCAAAAGTTACACCAAAGTTAAGATTATTTTAAATTAAAGAAATAATCTGTCAAATAAAATAATCATAATCAGCAGAGGTAAAGAGTTGAACAGTCGGATTTCAAAGTCCAAAAAACTTTCTGCTTTAACGGAATAGTAAGTATACAGGCAACGACGCGCAGGAGAATTTAAAGAGTACTTTTTGTACTCATTCTGTCCAAATATTTACATCTGCTGAGTGTGAAAATATCATCTTGCTTATTAAATATGGATCATAAACTCTGAGAATGTTCCTTTCGAAACAATCAACATTGGAGTACACTTTACTCGTAAATTAATTTACAGGCATTGATCATTGTTACAGAATCACATTACTTCATTACGTGCGAGAAGTAAATAAAATTTTCAATATATTCAGGCATTATATACATTTCTATTAATAACTCTTTTGTCGAGTTTGTTTTTTTCACAATTTCTTGTTTACAGATCAACGGCAATTATATTTCCCACGAAGAAGAGTTGGATGCGCTGATGTTGATTACACAAAAATCTCTTATCGTGCACTTGTGTAACTTAATTCAACCGTTATTATGAAGCCGTGATATTTTCATCCCTGCCTCTTTTTAATGCCGGCATAGAGTAGGCAAACCTGGAATGCTGTGCGTCGCGTCTCTCGACATTTCGTTCAGTGTTGCCGTAGCAAGCGCACGTCCGTTACGTGGCCTTCCTAAGAACAGGTTCGTGTTCGCAACGTAAAAAATTTGAATTTCGTCGGATATAAGAAATTCGTTGATAATATAAATCCTATATATGTGCTTCGTCTGAAGTGAACGTTTACGGTGCGGAACGAGGGGAGTGTAGCGTCATTTTTGACAAAATTTCGGTCACTTATGAAAAAAATACTGCATAGGCTCCGCGAAAATACAATATTAGCAAAAATACTATATTTGCGCAAAGTTTTAAAAATGTTTGCAAATTTTCAAATCGTTTTGAAAATTTGCAAACATTTTTAAAACTTTACGAAACTTGTATTTTTCGAATAATTGCCTAAATAGAATTATCGAACGCCCTTTAGGGTATTTTTTCGTACGGGTATAGATAATTTTTTTAAATTATATATATATACATATACATAATTTTATTTTAAATCATTTTGTAGTTTGTAATTAATAGAATTATAATTGACGTTATACTTATCGATAATATGCAGATTGCAGATTTCATATACGTGTCATATGTTTTGCATTTACATACGTATCTTGTTTGCTTTCACTTCTATATATTAGAATTGATCAAGGATTCGAAAATCTATATGCCGAGTAGTGTAATCAGTCATTAATAGTGTACAATAGATATAAACACATTTTTTAAGTAGTATTGTGAGGTACACATTTATCCCAGATCCTGACATACCAGCAGTCCAAATCACGAAAACTAGTTCATTAGCGTGCAAAATCATGAATGATCACGGAAGGACGTAAAATATCATGAAAAACTGCTCATTTTTATATATGTGCATAAATACATGAATGAATGAATAAATAATATATATAGATATACACGGAAAAAAATTCTCTGCATAAACTTGAAAACGATGATAAGACTCGTCGCGAAGTAGTCCCATAAGGGTTCACGAAGGTCGACGTTAAATAAAACTAAAAGAAGAATGATGTTTGATGTTTTTATGATTATTTAGCCTGGATTTCACATGACCAATTGTCTTTTACAGAAATATTTAGAATATATATTTTCTTATAATTACAAATATATGTCTTTCAACATTTTTTTCTGGGTGTAACATTCTGATCTTTTATGAACTCTCAATATCATCAATTATTATACAAAATACTAAAGATATTCGCAACATATTTTTTGTGTTTTGGAGTAAATGATCTAGAGCCTCGTCGTCAAACATTATTAACAGCCCAGTAATCGAAAAATTATTGAAAATTATTCACAAGCTAAAAAAAAAGAGAAGCATTCACGTTCAAAAATAAATGAATGCTTCTTAATAATTCTCTATTGTTCTCAATCCTATTTTCTGACATGCAATAATTTTTCGTTTACTGGGAGTTTCCATTTTTTTTTAAGTACATTTCTTCAAGAGGGAAATTCATATGAAGAATTTATTATTATTAGTCTTCATTTACATAAATTGTCAATATCAAGAGTGTGTTTTATCAAAATTCGAATGTAGCTGTTTTAGAAAGTAATATTGATATACAATAGCATACAAAGTATGATACAAAGTATATCATTGACAATGTTGAAAATAAATAAAAACAATAACTTTAATTGCAACTTGTGATATGATATCTTCTACATTCAAAATAGAAAATTTGCGATTTTTCACATTAAAATAGGTTAATTAAACAGTTGTACTGTGTCGAACGAGGTTTTATCTATATATTTATATTCGGAGAACAAACGAAATTATATTGGATTATCAAAAAGAGATAATCGCAGTGGCAACAATATAACTTTATCTTTTATAAACGCGACTTCCCTAGTAGAATTTTGAGCGTGACACTTGAGCGTGACACTTTGGGCCCCAGCCGGAACCCTTACTTTAATAGGGATCCCGGCCAGGACCCGATGTGTCACGCTCAAAATTCTACTCGGGTTCTTTGTTTGTTCTTTTAAATTTAAACAATTATTGTCCATATGTATCGTTAATGTGTTACTTACTAGAGAGAAAACAAAATAATAATTATAGTTATTAAAACTCTTAACTAGAGTACAAATAAAGTTCCTGTGATAAGTGAAATTCACATTTCTTTCCTGAATTGGAACTTGTAAAATTTCACTACACCAATTGAACTGGTGCATTATTACCAATAAATATTATATTATTCTCATAAACTGGGAGGTACAATCAAACTAAAATATATAGTACGATAACAAAGTAAAAATATAAAATAAGTTTAATTAATATATAGTTTTTTTGTTTATTGGTTCGGCGACAATAGACAACGATCAACTCAAATTAATCGTTTCAATAGGAAAGAATTACGACATCAATATGGGAGTGTTTGCCATTTTACCGAAGGCCTGCATCAGATCGCTGACGAAAGGTAGTATTTCGAAAAAATATGAATTGTTAATTTTTTCGAATTGAGTAATCGCGTTATCTAGTTACGATATTTAATTTTTCTAACCATATAAAAATCCAAATGTGAATCGTGTGAGTGTTAAATATATTGTCATAAATTTCTTTCTTTGCACTGTGATTTTTCTTTTGTTGAAGGAAAATTTAACTTTAAGATATATTTTTACGTGAAGAAATAATAAACAATGCAATGAAAAGCCACCGAGAACGAAATAGTTACTCAGTGAAAATAATAAAATTTCGCATTTTTCATTAAATTAAGTAAAAATTATTCTAAAATTTTGTTGATCAATCATACGGCGTGACAATGTGTAGTAGGGGTATAGACACTCACAAAAATTTAAGATCAGGCGTAATAATTAAACTTGTATCTTACTAATACGGGAAATCATGTTATGTTATTATATTTTAAATATGTCTCTTAAATCCAGCCGGCAGTAGAAATTTTTCAAATGTCGGATTCATCGGCCTGGGCAATATGGGTGGATTTATGGCAAAGAATCTCATGAAAAAGGTAACGTATATATTAAATTGTGTTAATTTCTTATTATTTGAAATAAATTTCAATAAAATGATATTCCTATAATCCAATTAATACACATTAACGGAAAGTAATTAGACAGTGATTAAAGACAACTAAAACAAGAATATAAAATTATTTACTGTCCGTGTTTATTTTGCAAATTAGTGAAGTCAACATTTAAAACTATATTTAAACATTATCTTTTTACAAATATCAAGCGAGTACAAAGAGAAATAATTACAGGGTTATAAACTTATGGTTTATGACATTAGCAAACCCGCCATCAAGAACGTTGTCGAATCAGGTGCCACGGCTGCCGAAAATGTAGCAGAAGTTGCGAAAAACTCCGAGGTCGTCGTGACTATGTTACCGATGAATCAACATGTGCTAGATGTGTATACAGGCGAAAATGGAATTTTAAGGTATAATTCAATATTTGAATGTATAAATTAACATTTGAACATCATTTTATTTACGAAATATTGGCTGGAACAGGTAGCCGGTGATTATTAATAATAATTATTATTATAATAATTATTATTATTAATAATAAGTAATAATAGGATCGTCTCTCCCTCACTCAAGTGCCGCCGACCCAGGCAAGTGCCAGTCTTTAAACTGACCCTTCACCGGTTTTTGGCCCACACATTCATTTCGGGTTGTCCGTTTATAGGGATCCCACATACACAGTCTTTGGCCCACACATTCATTTCAGGTTGCCCGTTTATAGGGCGGAACCCCCATTCGCACCAGGGAGAGCCCGTTTATAGGGATCCCACATACACACAGAGTCAACCCCAAGCGCTCCAAGAGAACCGAGAACTTAGCTCACCACCAACTATAAGGTTCTGCGATCCCCAGGAGAGTCGATGTATACCGCTGTGTTTATTTATTTTATTTTTTTCTTCTTTTTTGTGTAGTTTTAGTGGATGGTGACAGTACACAGCGACAATGCGATCATTTTCGCGCGCAGCTGTAGTTCGCAGTGCTGGTTCCTAATGCCAACATTCATATACATATATTACACCACTTTATTGACGTCGCTGGTAATGTTGTCGCTCAGCTTCCCGAGGATGTCCTTTGCGCTTGTATAGCTGTCAGACGCATCTGTGGAATCTCGTGCCAACATTCGGACATGACGGCACCAAGCCTATAAAGAATGTCGTTTTCTTTCCATCCACTTGGTATTGTTGGGCGTAACTTTTTAATCTGTGTCACTTCGTACATATCTTCACAGGTCGGATTTCACACTAGGGTACTTGCTAGGAATAGCAACCCTGAATATAAAATCATTGCGTCAATAAAGCCTTTTCCTGATCTGTAACGAGCAAAAATAAAAAAAATATCAGCTATTGACATTATCGATGCATTAATATTTTTTAAATTTTCAGTGTAGCAAAGAAAGGCACGTTTTTAGTGGATAGTAGTACTGTTGATTCTTCTGTTCCACAAACTATCTCAGTTGAAGCCAAAAAACGAGGTCTCAATTTCGTAGATGGTCCAGTATCTGGAGGTGAGGATTACTAAATAAAAGAGTAATTTATATAATTTTTAAAATTTATAAAATCAATTTTTAAAAAAATTTGCTTTATTGATATCAAAAGTTGATTTGTTAAAACAAAATAAAAAATGAAAGTTTTTCAAGGAAATGAAAATCGAATACTGTACACCAGAATGAAATTATTTTAGAAATAATTAAACTAAACTAATGACGGAAGCATTAAAATATTCGGCATTTTGTTCAATACGAATTTGCGAATAGAATTCTTTATAGTAATGAATTGACGAAATAAAGCGATAATTATGAATGTCAAAATGTAAATTTCTATAAATTCGAGTAAGTGAAGAGCGGGGCTTTTTGTCAATCTCCGTTTGATAATTGGGGAGTTTTTCTCTCTCCGTTATCTCTTTCCATTATCGAGATATTTAAGAATTTCGTTAAAGAAAATTTTATAGTAAATTAGAATTAAAGGTAATTTGATATTACAGCGAGTTTAAACTTATAAGTAAATATGACGAAACTTGTAAAAAATTATAAATTTCAAAATTATCGAATAATATAAAAATTACCAATTATATATTAAAATTAATTAAAGAGAAAAAGTTTTAATTAAAGACAGTACATCAATGAATTTATTAAAATTTAATTTAATTGGAAGTGAATAATTTTTTTCATTTTTGAAAAGTGATGGGCTCAAGCGTCATCAGTGAAATATCAATTTTTTCTTATTTTATTTTCCAAGGTGTTAAAGTTTATTTTCGATTTATGCCACAAAGCGAGGTCAGAAAGTGTTAATTCCTATCGGCACCACAAGCGAAAAAACTATCCATTTTTGTGCGTGCGCTTCACATTTAAAATAAAAAAAAAAAATAAAACTTGATGCAACGAAACGAGAACTAGAGTACTTTTACTACTATAATAGGAACTATATAATCAAAAGCACTCCAGTATCGTTTTCCAGTCTGTATAAATTATTATTTTTGTATTTTTTATTATTATATTTGAATGAACGTAAATACGGATAATATATATATATATATATAGTGTGCCAAAAAATACCGTTCATCTTTATACTATATATTCAATTCGATATAATTTATACAGGAGTGGTAGGAGCAGAGAACGCTACGTTGACTTTCATGGTCGGCGGCGAGAAAGCTATTTATGAGAAGATGAAAACCTTTTTGGAAGCTATGGGGTCGAGAGCTGTTCATTGCGGCGACATTGGAATGGGCCAGGTCGCTAAACTTTGCAACAATATGCTCCTCGCAATCAGTATGATTGGAGTATCGGAAGCTCTAAATTTGGGAGAAAAGTAGGTATTTTATGTATATATGTATCTAGTCTTCAAATAATTAAGATGATTCAGCAGGCTTAATGTGATTGATTTTAAATGAAATATTTATTTCAATGAACGATTAATTTTTTTGTCATAATGGAATTTTGTCACCTTGAGAATACTTCCATTATATGCATATAGATTACGGTAATGCAAGGATCTTTCATTGGTGTGTTGATAGCATTTCTCCTTGGCTATAAAATGAAAAATTCATTGATTTAATGATTCCTGAACTCAGTGCAGTTTAATATAATTATGTCTCATTTTAATCGCCCCACCGAAATTTTGCGAAATCTAAGCCAGATAGAGAAAAATGATTGAGACAAAAGTTGAAGGGGATGGAGGGGGTCATCTAATGGTAACAAGGAGCTTGGCTTGAACTCGATTTTCAAGATCAAGGTGATTTTTTTAAATGTGAATACCTACTTTTGACCCCGGGTTTGAAGAGCGGAAAATTTTACGTTCAAAACGATATTTTCAACAAGGTCATGGCAAAATCGAATGAAGGTAAAATTTGCGAAAATTGTTAAATTATGGATGTTAGCTCGGCATAGAGGTTGGAAAAAGGGATTGAGAGAGCCACCTTCTTGTACCAATCACCTTGATATTGGAATTGATTTTTAAGGTTATTCAACAATTTTCAAAAATTTCACCTTCATTCGACTTTGCTTTGATCTTGCTGAAAATATCGTTTTAACGTAAAATTGTCCGCTCTTTTCAAATCCCAGATCAAAAGTAGAGGTTCCCATTTGAACAAATCACTTTGACCTTCAAATTACAATTGACAGTCGAGTTCAAGGTCAAGTTCCTTGGTACCACTGGATACTCCACCCCTTTAACTTTTGTCTGGATAAAATTTTCTCTATCTGGCTTATTTCGCAATATTCCGGTGGGGCGATTAAAATGAGACACCCTAAGGTTAGGTTAGAAAGGGGTAAGGAAATCTACGAAGAAGTTTCACAGTGATATCATGGAATTATGTTGAAATCTAAATCCTATAAGCAAATTATATATATCGCATCCCATCAAACGGAAATCAACTGAGTTTGAATTCTTCTGAATACTTAGTGCCTTAATATAACTGATAGTGTGTATCAAGTTTTCATTTCAATCTATCACTAAAATCTATAAAGAAGTTACGGTTAGTTTTTATAAAGCGTATTATTGCTGATTTTCGATCAATGTCTTAGTAATATGTCCGAATTTATTATGTAATTCAATAGTAAACTATTCAATATACTATTGGTTTATAGAAAATTCGGACATTACTTAAAACAATCACCAATTCCACAAGAGTTACAATTTTGATTTATAAAGTTTGAAAAAGAATTAAATAATAAAGTTTGTCAGAATGTTTACCAATGCATATATTTGTATTTCAACTTCTATAATGACTATGCTTTCTTGGAAATAATTGAACCATAATATTAATTGTATTTTGATTGCAATTTCAGTTTAGGCTTGGATCCGAAAATAATGACAGATATCATTAACACAAGCACTGGACGATGTTGGTCTTCAGAAATATACAATCCAGTACCCGGCATAGTTCCAAATGTTCCTAGCTCCAAAAATTACGAGGTATATAAGGTTTTATAAAATCACTCGCATATAAACACCTAAAAAAAAAAACAATTATTTATTAACGATTATTTATTATTTAAGAAGGATTTTAACGTTTTGAACACTGCAGTTGATAATACCTTGCTTTACGTCCGTGATTAAAAATTGGTTTCATGTTTTCAAACAAAGATAAAAATTATTTTATTATTTTCATCTTAATCAATTTTGAGATTTATGGATTTTTAATTTCAGGGTGGATTCGGAACTGGTCTAATCTCGAAAGATTTGGGACTAGCGCAAGCAGCGGCAACGAGGTCTGGATCGCCAATTCTTCTAGGCTCGTTATCGCATCAAATTTATAGAACTTTAATGCAACACGGAATGGCGAGCAAAGACTTTGGAGTCGTTTATCAGTTTCTGAAAGGAAAGAAGATATGAAATGTTAAATTATGATTTGGCCTAATTCATTCATGCGTGATGCGTTTAGCTGTTCAAATAAGAACAGTATACTGGGTCATCCGACTGATATACCGGGCGTTTAAAAAATACAAAGCACAATTGTTGATAAACTTGAAACTTAATGACAACTTATATTTTTACATCTTTTTGATCAACGATATATCTGAAATAACTGTGAATAAGATGTACGATAAAACATGATAGAAAAAACAGGTTTTCTGAATTATTTTTATGATCTAAGAAAAATGAACAATAACAATAGAAAAAACTAGTTTCTTATCATGTTTTATCTTTATATTTACCAGGGAAGTCATTTATACTCGCACATTGAACACTTTGA
Organism: Trichopria nigra; assembly: GCA_030522945.1. Lineage (NCBI taxonomy): Eukaryota > Metazoa > Arthropoda > Insecta > Hymenoptera > Diapriidae > Trichopria > Trichopria nigra. The sequence goes on along the minus strand of JAPYZR010000105.1, from coordinate 1,894 downwards.
GTTATGTTTTTATATTAAAAAGGAAATAAAATAAATGAAATGATCCAATTGATTTATTCACTTACATAAATATAAGTTATTACGCATTAAATATAATGAACGATCTAAATGTATAATATTATAAAAATCAGAACTTTTCTCTTTTTAGCATTTTGTGGCTTTTTATCTATCGAAAATAATGTTTGTCCGTGACGAATATATTACTCTTCCCTTAATCATTGCATCCAGTATACGTCCGTATGACCCTGGACAAAAGATGTACGTAACGGGACATCGATGTGCGTACACTTATCTTGATGTCCTGGTATCGTCAATTTTATATTTATCATCGGTACATAAGGCAACTGACTTGAACGATCTATGTACGAATATCCAGGAATATCCAATCTTGTACGGTTCTTTGAAGGTGAACAAAGCGTATATGTATGTGGTACATCGGTTAATAACATCGATACAGATCAAAATATAATTGTCTCTGCGATGTTTTCACGATCTTTTCTCGTGGCTAAATATCGAAGATAACAAAACCGGATAAAAAAATTGAAAAAGCATTATTAAGTTTCGTGGAACCTTATATTTAAAACCTATTTTCATATTTAAACAAAAAAAAAAAAAGATAGAAAACCTTCATTTATCCGAGATTGCACAAAATAAGAAAATAATGCTTAAGTAATTTTTAATTATAGATGAATTACAGAATAGACATTTATTTGTGTATGAAACATAAACGTACAATTTAAATAAATAAATAAATATACAATATCTTTACAGGACCATACAAACCTCGAGAATTCATAAGTTTATTTTTATTTGATGAATTTTTTCAAATATTTTCATTTACCATTACTTTGAAAGAAATTGTTACAGTGGGCCCTTGTAAACCAAGATGTGATGACACTTGGGCTGGATTCTCTCCGGTTTTAAAACATAATAATTAACCTATTTTTATTTCACTGGTCTTATATTTTACATTTTAATTTCGATACGTACATGAATGATAAATGTTATTATAAGTAGTGCTTTTAATATCACTATTTAATATTGCATATAATGAATTTTTGCAAAGGTACATTTGTAAATTAATTATTGCTTTATGTTATTCATTAATATCACGTATATAAATGAACATATATAATTAACAGCAGTTCCGTTGTAAATATTTCCGTAACTGCGAAACGGTGACTGTACGTGATAAGCTATATATATACATTTGCGAACGATAATATAAAAAGTAGTTTTATTTTTCAACTGCAGGCAACAGTATATAAACAAAAGCCATTGTAGCAAAAAATAAGAACAATAGCTTAGTGGCTTTCTTCGAGAATATTAAGCATTCTTCGAAAACCACCAAGGCAAGGGGAAGGCGCAATGAAATCGTTTGTAGTATATTGCATTGTTCTTGTATTATTAGTATCTGCAACATTAGGTCAACCATGTAAGAAATTATAATTTATATTTAAATAATTAAAAGAAATAATGCCATGTCGCAAATCTATTACATGTACAAATTTGATATATTTTGTTACAGCTGTTCGTCAACGTAGAGATTTACCTGCAGGTACTACAATTTTTTATACATAGCAATTTCTATTATCATTAAAAATAGTGTAAAACATATAAGTAAACATTTTCTGAAATAAATTCTCCAATAATTTTTTTTTTAACTTTATCCACGTAAATTGTCCGAGATAAAATTTCGTATTTGGGTATAATGAGAAGGCACCAGAAATAAAAAGTAATATAATTATAATAATAAATTTAAAAAGAAAATACAATTGTCAAATAATGTAATTAGAATTGAAACTAGGGGCTTCGCCCCTGCGGCCTCCGGCCGCCAACCCCACCAAGGGGCTCTGCCCCCTGGACCCCCGGCTCGCTTCGCTCGCAAGATTGT
>JAPYZR010000104.1:0-81711 GCA_030522945.1 Trichopria nigra | reverse complement strand
AAGGTCAAGGTCACCGTTCGATGTCCCCCTTCAATCCCTGCAACTTTTGTCTGAAACGTTTTTTGATTGAACCACCCCTCTCGGAGTTACTGCCACCGATAGATTAAAATGGGACACCGTGTATATTGTTGATCAAACCATCTTTTCAAGTTTTATGTCTTATACAAATAAAGAAATTATCAAAATAACTATATTGGTTTTTAATTTGATTATTTCACTTCATAATTTTGTTCATAAATTCTTTTCGTTTTTCAATATTTGTCTAGGTATACATTCTACGTTTAAAATTATTCGATTTTGTAGATTCCATCAATTAGGCGATTTTAATACGTTCCATTCTGTTGAATCTTTAATTTGACAGTTGTTTTCTAATTCTTATCGATTGATTGAATTGGAATTACATGTTTTTTTTCCTGCAAATTTAATCAATTAAATTTATTCGACTTTCACGGTGTTCTCGATTTATGATTTTTTCCACTTTTTGATTAATACTTTTTTCAATCCGTCCTATTTTTCGATTAATTTCTTTTAAATTGATTTGATATTCGTAATTTTGATTGAATTGATTTTTCATCGTTAAGTCGATTGATTCTATTTTTTCCTAGAATTCAGCCTGCATTTTTTATTATTGTGTCAGTTTTTTCTTTCATTCTGATATTAACACTCGCTTCTTTTTTCTAAACGTCAATCATTTCTATTCGTTTCATAAATTCAGGGAATTTTTCAGGTTAGGAATTCGTTCAAGAGTCTTCTATTTCCATTTAATTCATACATCGCTTGAACTTATTCGATTTTTTATACCTTGAATTAAGTCGACATTTCCAATTCAATTTATTCTACTTTTATAAGATCGTTTAATTTAGTGTATAGTTGGAATCATTTGAACCTTTCGATCAATTTGATTTCGATATTCGACCCATTAAGCGCAGTAGTTCATGGTCGGTTTTCGATTCACTTTTTTCTATTCCCATTTTCAAGTGTTCCAATTAGTTTGATGTTCTCATTTCTTTCGAATTATTTATTTAAAAATTTGGATATTTTCGATTTAATCGATGATTTTTTCAATATTTTATTTGAACCTAAAATTCATTCCACTATAAATATTCAAGTTTTCATCATTTCAATGTTGTTTCATTTCTTCAGTTATTCAACATTTGATTAGTCATTTATTTTTTCGTTCAGTGTGTTATGATTTTTTTTTTCTCGATTCAATCAATTCTGTCTAATAACTCGATTCATCCATTGTATTCTATATTTTCGGTTCTCTCTTATTCCAAGTTTCCGACTTTTTCTCATTTCCGTCATTCCTTCTCCACCGTACCGTTTCGTTCAAAGTATCGGTTTCCTATATATGTTGCATTCCATTTTCCAAATCACGCATTCCATTCGAATCATTCTATTACTCCATTAGTCTGATATTTTTCTATTCACTTAATACTTGCATTTGGTACTTTCCTATAGTAACATTCAGTGCTGGTATCCAATAAATGCGCTTTATCTAAATGTTTAATACTCGAATTTCAATTCCATATTTCGACCACGCAATATTCTGAATAATTCAGCCCCATAGCGTGTTTTTTCGAAATCCACTTTATCGAACATAACATCTGTATGAATTGAGTTTACTATATTGTTTCAGAAGCATTTCGCTTTCAAGCGTTCACATAAATGCGTCATTCGCAGAACAGTAACGTTTCCTTATGTTTTTTTTTTTTTTTTACGTAATATAGTCATTATTGTTCAAGATTTGTTGTTCAGATTCTGAATACGAACTGCGAGGTAGCAGCGCTGAATTGCGCTCTTAAAAAGAATGGTATACGGATATATTCGTGTTGAAGTTATATAACGGACAATAAACACATTTCGAAGCTCTCTAACCCACTCACTCATTCTTCCACTATTTCTCTTTCATACACTCCCGTGCGAATCGCATCGCGTCACTCTCGGCGTATCTTTTCACCACCCACTCAATTCCTTTTGCGTACAGGTATCCGACGTGTTGAGCTCCCACGAAAGAGCTGCCGCCTTTCTCTTATCTATGTAAATGCAATATCTTCCAGAGTAAAACCCCCAGCCTTTGCATCGACGCGCTTTATTGCCTTCGCGTGTGGTCTCCTGGACCGATCGGCGTAGGATCTATTACGCAATGACGTATATATAACAATGAAAACGGTCGTTTTTGCTTCATATTCCGGAGTTTGAGGTGGATTCTAGATCGCGGTCCTCGAGATGCACTTTTCTGTATTAAGCGTGAATTATTTCGTATATTTTACGACTACTGTTTCTGTAAAACTGATTGATAAATCACAAGGAAGACCAGTGGAATGCGATGGAGATACCTATAGATCGTACCGACGCAGGCCATCTGTTTCTTTCGGCTGATGAGGACATTGTTTCTGGCAGAGGAACAAACAAATTAAAATTTGAGTTTCTAATTCATTTCTTCGAGAGTTTACTCGGTTATCATTTGAGCGCCTCCGAGTGTATAATCAGTACCGCATAATGTTTTCATAAAGAATATAAAAGATTAACATTGACTTAGCGCGCGTGAGTTACGACAGCGACAAATTACAGAAAATGGGACGGATGTTTGAACTTCGTATTGTTTTTAATTTTGTCGCAATGGAATCCTTTTGAAATAAAGTGCATTTACTTTTGCTGGACCGTTTTTCTCCCGGCGGCGTATGGGACGCAATCTCGGCACGCTGTGTAAACACCAGAAATGAGCAACGGGTCGTCGGAAGACTCTGTTTTGCCAGCAGACTTTCTGGTTTTTGCGCAATTTTTCGAGAGAGCCTAGACAGGCGCGGTAGGAACTTACCCACGTAGCTTTTTCGACGTCCTTTCAATGCCGCGCGAAACTAAGGGAAGTGCATTGATCAAATTTCTTGTCTGTTTACCACATTGTTTGGAACCACTACAAACAAGCGATTTTTCAAACCTCGAGTATTTTCTGGGGATTGATTAATGAATCCGTCGGCCAATCACTCTTGTAATTGGGTAATTGATAACTTTAGCAAGTTTTATTGAAAAAATTCTTTTTTTTTTAAGGTGTGCCTATGTATCATTTGATGAAAATGTGTTTCATCGTGTGATAGGACCAATACGAACCTTCTCGAGTAAACATTGATGGAATGTTTCCTTGCTCTCCATTTGGATGGATGAATGTTTTGATGGAAACCCCTTAAAGAGGACCCACATTGGATCGAAACGCTGGGTGATAAAGGTCCCATTTACTGACTTATTTTTTTCATCGGTAACGAACTGTATTGGCAGTCGTTGATAAATTTTCATTTAAGTATTGCCAATAATTCAATATCGATCGGCAAACGTTATCAGTGGCCCAATTGTGACTCGTCCATGAATTACAAGCGTCGAAAAAGAAGAACAGAACTTGCAAGTAATAATTATTATTGGAAAAATATCTTGCTTTGATAATATTTACTTCCGGAAGAAAATAGAATATTCAGTTGTTCGATAACGTAATATCAGAATATTGGTTTTTAATAATTCAAGTTCTTTTGCCGTAGTCCCCCTGTGGCTTTCCTTCATAACTGTTAAGCATTTTGCCAATAACGATTGAAATACGATTACAATTACAGTGAAAGTCGCATAGAATAATCTTTTACTTTTTGTGCGTCCGATGCTTTGAACTCGAACAATTAATATAAAATGCTCGGATAGCATAAAAATAATTTTTATTGAAGTGATTCCTTTTTTTTTTAATACGTTTGAATACACATCAAAATCGGTATTCGTGAAAGTCTTCGCTTTAATCATTTTTGTTCGTTTTTATCAATTTTCGTTTATTTTCCAGCATAGCGCGGAAAAAAAGAAGTATTATCGAATCGACCGTATTACAATTTACACGACCATTTTTCCGGGCAACGTAACCATTTCTATAGTTGATACAATAATTGTATGGTTGCTCCAAACAATACGTTTTTACGCGTTTCATTGATTCCGTTTCTTTTAAATAAATCAATTGTACTGTTTGTTTATAATCAACAATTTTATCAATCATCTGTTTTGAATTCTATTCTGTATTTGATTAATTCGATTTCTGTTATTTTGAGCGTCAAAATTTTTATCATTTTTTGATATTTTTTAAAGACAATCATTCATTCATTAATTGTTTCACTACAAAAAACTGTAGTTTGTATCAAAAGTACGCGTCTTCGTAGACTTACATATTTCAGACGCAAGTCTGCGAAACACATGTTGAAATATGCTTTTGCCTCGAGCATGCAGAAAGGCAAAAGCTTTCGAGACGCTAATAATGCGATTACGTCTACGTAGAGAGCATTGAAAAGTGTTTAAACGGGGGATAGAATATGAGTTACGTAAATGCGAAACGAAAGAATGAAGTAAGTATAGAAGGAATAACGAGAGCTACTACTTTCCTAGGTGCTAAACCTAAAGTTTTTATCAATGTAAGGGTTCTGTAAATAATAAACTTTATCACATGACACGTCTAAGCACATTGAATGCAGGGAAATGGATCGATAATGTGTATGATACTATCTAAAATCAAAACTAGGGGCTTCGCGTTATATTTTTTCGCTTATATTTAAGTTTCAGTTCGGTTTCAGCTCAGTTTAGTTCAGTTTCAGTAAAAAAGCATGAGAATCTAATAACATTATAAACAGCGAACACCGATGAACAATTGTGTAATATACACGCGTCGAATAAGGACGCCAAGTAAAAGGTTAACATAAAATCTCGTTCTCACTTAATCGCACAGCACAGAATTGCGAGAATCGCCATTACTGCGATCACAATTTCTCACCATCATTATTGCGGTTGAAAGATTACAGTTATGAACCATAATACACATTACATCATGGCTATAACGATGCTTAATGAGATCTGTTTCAGTATGAAAATGCTGAAAAGAAAGAAAAAAAAAGAGAGAATAAAACTTCCGCAGATAAGACGATATTTTCTTTGTTAAAGGGATACAAAGGCGAAGTAATATTCGATTCGAATAACGCTCGCGTGAGTGCGTAAGTTTGCAATACCGACGCTCTTTATCCGACCTATCGGCGTATCGGGTTCGCTCTCGCATTGCCGCACCCTCAAGACGCGCTCGCAGCTGTGTAACAAACCGCAATTCGTCAGGCGCAGATCTTCCAGTCCAGCGCACCCCTTCTTTCAGATTAATAAGCGTCACTAATTTGTCAGGATGGAATCGATGACGCGTATGCTTATCGCTGTACGTCTGCGGATCTCGGCGTTAGGGCTTGCGGCTGAACGTCCTCCGTCCACCAATCGGAGAGATAATTGCCTCGTATAACAAAGCAGCGGGACGCGATTCGAGGCGATAATGATCCGTCCATCAAAGACTGTAATGCGCTGTAGCAGGTCTTATTGTCTCACGCAATGGGCGACTCTTGCTCGCTAGCCAGTAGTGACGCAAGGAAACCTAGAACTCTGCCGGGAGCCGCTGCCCACGCACATTTATTTCGTCTCCTACGCCAGCGATTTGCGAAGACTGAATGAGCGCCTTGTCCGTGAACCACCCACCCGAGTAAATACATCCAGGGTATTGAAACCGTCCAGCATTGGTCAATGAGGAATATTCTCAGTACGTCTCCCATGACAAGGGGACACTGAATAAACCACTTTTGAATTCATTTTCGTAGAGTACTTCAGACGCCATTGGAACTTTTTTGAAAACTGCCAGGATACGTTTACAGACAATTGAGCAACAACCAGTACATGAAATCCATTAAGGTCAATACTGATAATGTTTCTTAGCTAAATGCAATCTAGTCTCTGGCAATAATGGACGTCGTTAGAGTCTAACCTGGCAAGAGATACTTAGGACCACTCCCTACAATTTTTTTAACACGTGGGTTCGGTTCACGTTTCCAGACATTCGATAACAAAGGTCCTAATTGATAAAATATAAAAATGTGATTGTTGCAGAGAAAAAAAAAGCATCGTTATTGAATATCGATATAATACGATAATTACCACAAAATCTAAATGAATGAATATCCACGTTTCCCATTTACGGAAGATTGGGCGTTTATAACTTGACAGCATCCATTCGTAGCATAAAGTTTTATGCTCGCCAGACCCTATTTATCCACGGCTCCATTTTCTTCTAGCGCTACAAGATCGCCAACTTTTATGTCTGGTTAACCTTTTGTTGGCGTCTTTCGTTCCTTATTTCTGTTTTGACCGAAAATGCGCACTGAAAGAAATTTCTTTTTACACCGCGATAGTGGGATAACGACGCGGCGTCTTCTTGTCTCGTGGCCGCGACGTAACGCCAAATAAACATTTCACTTTCGACGCGTCGACTTTTGTTGCATTCACCGTTTTTCCGACAGATTTTATTGCGACCTTTAACAGAGAAACTTTTTTCAATGTGGCTCGAACTTGAATCTGAAATGAAATTCACGACGGAACGTCCGTTTATTACGTTCCGTTTATTAGTGAATGCCGCTTTCGTCTATTTTGCCGCTTGCCCCACGTATCACTTTTTCAAGAAACTGTCGTCAACGCGCGCGTAAAACGCGAAGCGATAAGAGACACTTTGCCGCGAGCATGACTTTTTAAATTCCAAGCGCAAAATGGATGTGCGTTGCGCAAATTACTCGCGCGACAGCGGCTACCTAGTTGCGATTCAAATTTAATTGTGTACCTCCTGAACAAAGGCTTTTACCTACGCACAAATGGTACACTCGTAAACGACCGTCCGGTCGCTTGTAAAAGCGTTAATTATTGCCACATTCCAGCGCGTACGACGATTCCGACTGGAAAGGACGTTGCGCCTTTTTTCTCCTTGTCCGCCGGTTGCGAGATCAATCATTTGTCCTTCCGGCGGAGATTGAATGTTTTTTCCCATATGTAAAACGACTTCAGCGTTTACCTCGCTACCCAGAATCTGTCGAGGTTAGCGGCAGTTTATGATCCCATAATGAGTCTTTCTTGGCGATACAATGTTGCCGACTTTAAATGAAGAAGTCGGATTCTTTTTACGAAAACCCGATCGTTCTTGGGAAAGCACACCACTAGCCGGAGATTTGGAGTCCTCTGTGTTATAATTGTTTAGAAATGAATCTGTCGGGCCGGTTTGATGTGATTGGATTTGGCTAGGAAATTGAATTAGTTTTATTATGAAACGCCAAATTCTGATACTTCCTTCACCCATGGATATTTGAATTCAGTTGCTGACGATCTACTTACTTGCACTGACGACTTCATTTAATGGACTTGGGATTACCGGAAGTCTGATTCCCTATGACCAATCCATCCTTTAAGAAATGTGTCCCATCATATCTAGTAGCAGAATCGAAGCCAATTGAATCAATGGGACACCAATTAGAAACTTTTTAATCTTAGTACAGACTCCTGCAAACATTTGCTTGATTGAACTGATCCCCTTTCAGGCCATCTCCTGCGCGATTGCAATTTAAAGATGAACTAATGAAATGGAAATGAAAATTTTTCTAGTAACCCCAAATGGAACTGATTTCAACTTGAAAAAGAACTGATGACCAACGTTGTTGGACTGTGTTTTTTGGGATAACTGACTCCAACTCTAGTCAGTACCGAGTACCAATTTCCATTCTGCGAGTAGACGCAACAATAGGATAAATGACCGGCAAGTCGGATTTACACTAAGAATCAAGTTGATAATAATCATTACAAGAGGAACCCAAGCGTAAATTCAGCTGCTCGACCCACCTTCTCGGCCAACCTCTTCATCATTCCGATTTCCTCCACATATGTTCCCTCAGCGATTCCGACGTCACGGTTGCGACATTCGTCGCCGCTAACTTGTCTGGAGCGACCGCACCGCTATCGGCGGCGCTGTGAAGTGGAAAATCGTAAAGGCGCCTGCGGTCGCGCGTCTCCCTTACGAGCGCGACGGTACCTTCTTAAGAACGTTTATGCGAATTCCACGATGAGTCTGTCCGGAACTTACGAGCGGTCACTAATTGCGTGGCGGCCCGATGCCCCCGTCATAGTGGAAACCAAGCGCGTGATTGCAAATGGAAATACACAAGTAGTAGCTAAGGCAGAATGAAGGACCACGTACTTTTGTCGCCAACTAGACGTGATTTAGGCCTGCTTGATATTTTACTTTTCAATGTGCGACGGAACAGCAATGTCTAAACCATCGACTTTTGTCTTTAACCAATTATTCAAGCGAAGCGGATTTTTGAAGCACTATACAACAATTTATCTTCTCGTTGCTAAAAAAATGTTGCTATTGGAATTACAATTCTTATTGCGTAGAATTGATTGACGAATGTTGCACTGGCATGCATTTCATGTGATAAACAGATTAGGAATCGAGAAAATCTACGTCTGTACATTAATTTGCAAGAATTTAAACTTAATTACGATTATACGAGGTCGCTGTTGAAATAAGAATACTGCAACGAGTGGCGTTTCATCATAGGATCAATACAGATTAGGTCGACGATAAGGACGTTCCTTCCATTGTCGCCATTCTTTTATAATCTCCAACGTAGCTTGGCGGGGAAGGGGATCATTTATGACGTTTAAAAACTCGTTAAAACTTGAAGTGAGCGCCGACACTGGGATGACCTGTAATCTGGAATATGAAAGTTTGATAAGACGATAAATAATTATCTGCGACCCTATCGTGCTCTACGAGACTTGGTAACTTTTGAGTTATGCCGCGCGCGGTTCTAGAAGTCCTATAGTTATCGCCAAGACAGTTACTCTTCGTCAATTACGTTTCGCTTGCTTTTATTCCCGCTTTACGAACTTTAACATTTTTATTGTTTTGATTTTCTTACATTTGAAAATTACAATTTTCTTACTTACTTTATCATTTGATACTACCTTTTGATTGATCAATACTACGTCATCAACACCACGAATCCATGGTCATTGTTTGTGCATTAATATGACAACGGATATTGTCTCTTTTGCGATCCGTTCGTCTTTCAGGATACTTCACCTTACAGCACACTTCCCAGGACACCAGTTCATGGGGGAAGGGATGGAGCATATATAAGAGTCCTCGAAGGCGATGTGTCCTGTAAGATGAAGTGTCCTGGATTGTGAAATATCCTAATACCCTTGGTTACGTCACATGCCTACTTTTGCTTCTATTCAATGACCAGAACCCCGAAACTCATGATAATTTATTTAGAAATTGTAGATGAAAGAAGCTAAACCAGAAGCACATCAATCCTTTTCTGACTAAGAACGCTATACGATACCAGGTCGCATAATACAAATCCAAGTCCAGAAATGATACTTACCTCGTCTACAATTCAATCAATGATATTACGTTGGCGAATCAATATTCCCACAATGACATTTCGATATATCGATCTAAATTACTCTTACTTCACTTCAACGCTGCTCATTCGCTTCTGTTCGAGTCATTCCAGTTCTATTTCCGTTGTTTTCGATTCCCCATCTTGCTTTTCATTGCCACGTTCTCGAACTCTTTATGGCTCTCCGTTTCTTTTCTCGGCCCTCCTCGTCTTAATTCCTATCTGGCCTTTTCTTCTCTCTTGGCGCTACAGGATTGGCCGTGGTCCGGATCTTGAAGAAACTTTGAGCTTTCAAGCTTCCACGCCTCGACAACTGCGCCGGCTCGGGTTCGGCGTGGCTGCACGAGTAAATTCCTGCGGTGCTTCCCCTACTGACATTTGCAGCGAGCAATTGCGTCCGCGAATTCCTCTCGTGTGTCGATTCCCCCTGCGAGAGTTGGAAACTTTCAAAGTACCTACTTGCAGTCTTCCAATCGTACTGTGTGTCCTCTAGCAGGATTAAATCTTCCTTAGTGCTTAGACGCAAAGAGTAGGATAGTAACAGAGGTCGATGGTTCGAAACTTTGCCAAAAGAGTGGCAGTAAATTGAAATAATTGACTAGTAGCCTAATTTATGTCGAGTATCGACAATACACCAGTATCGATTTATAACCATTCCAATACCATAGCGGTTGACGTAGATTGTTCTATCTTGGTGTAGTCAACAAATGACTTGCAGCTAATATTACTTACAAGTAATCAATGGGTTACTTTTTTCAGTATCGATAATAAGGTCATATTCACATACGATATTTTTTCGCATGCTTTAAAGGCCAACATTGTTGCTGAAAAGGGATGGAAGTTACCGTGCGAAATATGAATTCGTTTCCCGTAAACTCCACCAGCGATCTTACGTGCTCGAAACGAGATCGTTAAAGCTGAATGACGAAAGTTACGAAACACGATCATTGCCGGGCAAAGTTACAATCACCGTCTGTAGGTGTAACGACATTCATCATTAGCTCACGCAACGCTGCTTTATCCGCTTTCTTCGCACACGGGTGAACGATCGAAGGACCTCGTTAGGCGATCGATCGATCGCAGGATACGTAGACCGCGAAATTAGCAGCCGTAGGCAACGGCGAATCCCCAGCAGATACCGAACAGCACCTACCCAAGTGCAGCATTTGGTTCGAGGTTCACGTTACAGTCCGCCATGTTGGAAAAGGGGAATTGCGCCCCAGTGGAGACAAAAGGGAAGAACGAGATGAAGAATCAGGAAAGGGGACAATGAAAATCGTCGTCTTTTACGCGGGCGTGAGGAAAATTCAAAGCGGCGGAAAAAGCGTGGCATCGGTAATGACCGCCATTGTGCGACTTCTGCGAAGCGAGCTTTCTTCGGGGTTAGTATCGCCAACCAACTTGTACGACGCTGCTTGGAGTCGTTCGTTAGGTTCTTCAGTGTTGTGAACCATTCTGAAATACGGTTCGAAAAGAGGTGCTTTTTATTTAAGATATTGAACCCGACATAAAGGCTGCGTTTTAGTATTTGCTTACGGCACTGAACACGGTCTGTTCTGCAATTAGTAGAACTTTGAGTGAATAGCAAAAAAAAGTGGCGCAAATTTATTAGTATTTTTCGTAAAATACTGATTGCTTATGACAAAGAAGTTCCAGGAAACAGAATCGAGGACTAATGATACGATTTTGGATCAAGCAGTATATAATCGTCTAACACCATTTCAAATTCCTATCAGAAGCTGGAATCTACATTTCAAAGTATTTGAAATGTTAACATCAAACGAGGCAACGTATACTTTCGTGGCCCTCGAAGTAATAATATTGACGAGTGTATTAGGGTGTAATTCGGTCAAATTACATTGTACTTGAGTATAAACTTTCAGTTATCTAAGATTTAGAATTGCAAGAGTGTAGTTACATTTTGCGATATTTTCTCGTGTTCAGCGGGAGATTGGTATCTCTCAAGAAGTTGAGATGCAATCTCATTGATGCCTTCCAGGAAGCATGGTTCTAGGTGGTCTGATAGTCGAATAGATTGTAAGTGATATGATATGTTTTAGCTTGATAATTTCGTGAACGCATCGGATATTTACTCATTTGATGCGTGACAAATAAAGGGTTTTAAAAAACTCCTACGAACTTCCGTAAACTGAATGGACAGGACGAAAATATCCAAACAAAAAAGGTAACGCGATTCTGATTATCATTTCGGAAGTGCTTATTACCAAATTAATCGTTTTGTTTTAATGACAGTGTCGATTCTACGATATAACATTCTATTAAATCTCGCCTAATGATGTCTCGATGATTGCCATAAATTTGGGTGTCGAGTGGTGTGCTAATGCATACGTGTCACGTTGCTTTTTAAAATGAAAGACCAGTTATATAATTACAGCAAAAACACGAGACTTGCCACAATGCGCCCAATTTGGACGCGAGCACGGAAAGACACGCGAGAGCCGGTCATCTGAGAGGATCGACAAAAACGGCATTGCGGAGCCTTGAATATTGCCGCGCTATAAGGCAAAATCGAAGATGCCGCTTGGCGTGAGAATAACGATGCTCAATTCTGACGGATACAAGCGTGGGAGTCGCAAATTACCTGTTGTCATCGTTCGCCTCTATTGTATATGAGCTTTCATAATAGATGTTAATTTGACGTGTTTCCACAAACTACGTGTAATATTTTACAATGTAGCGGTGGGAATTCGAGTCTTTTGGAATTTATTTGTAAGACAATATGTTGCAAATAACCAAAAATATAGGATATGATATTTAGATCCATCGCCTTCAAATGAAATGCCAGTTTAATTTATCAGGGCTTAATACATATGTTAATATATTCGGTGGAATAATTGAAACCGAACCGATCTTTCGGGAAGTAATTCGAACGTCGACGAATCCGCTTCTACGGGTTCAGCCGAATGCGATTCGAGCTCTCCGCTATCGTGTCGCCCAGGAATGGAATAGGCGATTCGCGGATTATGCAGAGCCGAATCCGGAGCGCTGCCCGCTCGGAGTGACTCCATAGTCATCGGCGCAGTTGCCGGACAATTTATATGCTAATTTATATGCGCTTAATAACGATGTCCGACGGTGCTTAGCGGCACGCCCTTCGGGCGGTGTCGGCGCAGTTTACGCAGTTAAATCGATGCCACTCGAGGCAGAAGCGGTCGCGATCGCTCTCTCTGTTTTCGAGGACGCCGTTCTGTGCATATGTATATGTGCACGTACACATTATCGATAGAGCAATAGAACCTCGCTAACTCCAGATGCGAGAAGAACAAAAGGAATTGGTCAGAAATCACTTAAAATTGATTCGAAGCACTTGTATAACAAATTCCAAAGATCCTGAAGTGTAGGAATTCGCGTAATACTTTGATGTTTTCTTTGGGATTCTTTTATACATCCAAGATTGGTCGGTCGGCTGGTGGCGGTATGTGCTGCGCGATTTACCGCCCGCGGCGTCCCTAGGGGCACCTCCGACAATTTGATGAATGCGACGATTACGACGTGCAAATTCAGGTGTCCGGATTAATGCCGCTCTTAACGTATGTACGCGATGCTTCGAGGAGTCGCTGGAGGTATTGTTTTAATTACTGGACCGGCCCGGTCTTGGGACCTGGTTATCTGCTCGCTCGATCTGCTGTACCTGAAACACTTGTAAAAGGGTCGTGCATTACCGAAATTTTTAACGGATTATCTCTTACGCGAGGAAGTTATGGTAATTGATACAGGTTCCATTTGAGATGTTTTGAGAGGGACAAAATGGCCACCGGAGCATTCAACATTTTTAAAGCATCAGGTAGTGTCATAACGCGAGGAAATAAGGTTTACCGCCATCCAGGGAGAGACTTTGAATTCCTAATGAGGGAGCTCGTCTTATTTCCGCGATCGCGCGAAATTTTTCGCTAAATTTAAACAGACCAGATGGGAGAGGGATCAAAATTAAAGAAATATTTACCTCGCTATTATAACAAACTAGCAGAAACTTGGTTCCGTGCCAACGTCATTCTAAAATGGTTCAGGAAAATGGCACTCCTTATTTTCTTTTAACCGAAGTGGGAGGAGTGACGAGTGCGCACTCTACACGTGTAACGTATGCGTCCTCCTGTCGTTGGAAGAAAATGGGAGGATGTCCACTACTACAAAATGCTTTCAGGCTGAACTCATAAATTCACCGTTCCTTGGAGGAGTCTGCTACTGGAGGCTGAAGCGCACCGAATCGCCTGCACTGCTGTTCCTTCAGACCAAACGAAATTGAATGCACGATATATGATATCAATATAATAATGCAGGAATCTGGCGACGCATCATTTCATTATCCACTGCATTAGTTGCGTCGCAAGTCCGGAAATTAGGGAGAGACTACGCACCAGCGTCGACGTACTCGTATGTTTGCGAACGCAGGCATCGAAGCGTCAATTAAGTTATTCCAGGCGATGAGTGCTCGCGAATTCGTTTAGGGAAGACCCGTCTGCCTTTGTGCGGACCGCCCGGTAAGCGCCGGTGCTCGGTGCTCGCATATGCCATCAAAGATTCTCTCTCGTTTTCTGGTCGATGCTTCGCAAGTGGGATAAAGAAGGAAGGAGGAAGAGGAGAAAGTGAATAAGCGAGACAGGGAGTCGACAATAAGGTGAATAGCCCAAAAACCAGTTTGTGTTCTCTATCTCTCTCTATCTACCTATCTTTCATGCTTCCTCTCCATATCCACTCTTTTCTTTCAATTTCTCCTTCTCTCTCTCTCCCTCTCTCTCTCCTTCTCATTCTCCGTCATTCTTCACCTACATCATCGACGATCGAGTTCGGCTCGCTTATTAGCCGATTTTCTCCCTTTGGACCGCTCGTCGCGTTAGATCGGTCCGCTTCGGCATATTAATTTAAATCGGTTTGCGCATCTCTAGTATGGCGCTCCGACTACAAATTGGCCCTGTATCACACGTCATAAATCGTCGCGATGACTAGCGCGACAGATTAACGGCACGCGAGTCGAAGATTTCTCCCGGTCGGCTTCTCTTTCTTCACATGTGTTTGTAATTACTTGTCGTGTTTGCCGTTAAATATTGCGCGATAAGGGAATTTAATGTACCGAAGTAAACGGACGATTACGTAATCGCTTATCCATGCTCGCATTATTTTTTATCAGGCATTCTTTGTTTACGACATTAAATTGCTGATGATACAATGGAATAGGCGTAATTTTTTGTGTTTTTAGCAAATTGGCTGTGGATATTTTGTCGTTCGAATTCTTGCATCTCATTGTTCTCGGTTTATTTCCGCGGTTAGTTGAAGTAGCCTATCATAAAAAATGGTACTTCGATCCAGTTCGCGAATAGTTCCAACGAACTTATTATTATACTGACTGGGTAGATATGCGGGAATTTATCGCATTAGAAAAAAAAAATGTATATAAAAAAAAAAACACAACAGCGCCTACTTGAAAGTCCGGGTCCGTTACGCCGCTTGGTGCAAATAGCACAGGAGTCGCTTTATCTTGCCAACGGCTCGCGTTGTGACGCAGCGCCGGTATCTCGTCGCGCATAGAGCCTCATAAACGCTTACCACCTTATAGTCGTCCTGTAATATATTCGGACTACCGCCTAATCCTGTCCTGCGCCGAGTTTTACGGGCGTTTTATTCACCGCTAGGCGCTACTCCGCTACCCATTAAATTCCCGCGACCTATTTGGGAATGGTAAAAAAAAAGGACAGGCGAAAATACTGGAATGAGGATGCGAGAACAAAAAAAAAAAGGGGGCCAGGATTTTCTTTCGCCATTATTTGGGTGGCTCGTCGTTTGATTTCCTCTGCGTGAAATTTAAATTCGCCGAAAAAATATACCGCCGGATTTTTAGTTTCGGTTAAATGAGTATTTGATAGCGTCGCTGAATCATTTAAAGATACTTCTGGAAATTTCTGCGAAATTGCTTTGTTTTTCTATTATATTTTTTCATTTTTTTCGTGTTACTGCCAAAATGACGTTCGACTGTAAAATGTCATGATCGATTTTTTTTGTCGATTGACGATCTGCGAGTTGATGGGGACGGTCGATGACGTCGTTGATGAAAACATATTTTTATAGTACTACTCTCGATTGCTGGTGACATTCAAATTCAAAATTGGTGATGAAAGTTTTTTATAGTATAATTTTTTATAGGGCTAGTCGCAAATAATGGATTCTCATCAAAAAACCAACGTCCTTATCGACATAACCACGACGATTACGCGTACAAGACGCAACAGAGACTTGAGATTAGTAGTGGAAGATGCACGGTAAAATTCCGTCACGAAACTTTCATTATGGGAGATGGGCACCGAAAGACACCGCGCTTCTAGAAGGTTATGAAAATTTAACATGACGGAACTCCACTAGTTCGTAAAACATTTCGCTTCCTACCTCCGCCTCTCCTCGGTGATCTCATAACACTGGCGTTTCTCAGCCTAGCTTTCACTCAACCGTAGCAGACTCCCTTATCCTTCAGATCTACTATGCCCCCCATCTCGTTGCAGCCCTCTCCTTTCTAGTCAACCCTTTCTGACCGACTAAGTGACCCGAAGACGCCTTTGATGTCGGCATTCGCGCGTTTCCTTGCAATTTACTAGTTTATTAACTCAAGACGTCCCCCTCGGGATCCTTGCGGGGTGTTCCAACAATGGCGCGTGGTCGAGGATCCTGTAGCACAAAGCACCGAGGTGTTTTCCGCAATGAATACCAGCCTGCAGTGGTTGACGACAGTTGCCATTGACGCAGCGTTTACCATTTGTTTTATATCTTTGGGCAATCACCACACAAATTTCATACAAAAAGAATAAAGACATGACATAAAAAACCTAAACACGATACGCTACTCTCTTGATGTTCGCAATCCATTATAGTTGTGGAATATGACGACGGTGAAATGCTGCATTGGAATTTTACGTACAATGTTGGATCCCGTACGAGCATGCATATTTCCCATAAAATATTCACACGATACAGGTGATTCACGAATGTAGTTCTTCGCCTCAATCGCACCCTCTCACGGGCGAAAGGAGACTCGAGCGAACCGGGGAATCGTGTTGCCTTGCACCTGGTTCCACACGTGGGATGATAAATTAAAAACGTCATTCAACAATTCCGCATAATATCGTAATCGACAAGGTAAATCGGCCTGCACGTAGGAACAAGCCGCGCCGCGGTACGAGCAGCGTCGTTTCATTTTTATAATAGCGTGAATCAGCATTCGTACGCGACTTTTCTTTTTTGGTATAATCGACGCAACATCTTCACATACTCGCGGGCCCCCCGACTTGTTATTATTGGAGTATTCTAATGGCCCGGTGCCTTTGCAAGTGAGAAATCACGTTATTGAACACTTATCCTCTCGAGAAATCTGTTGAGCCAGCAGGCGCGGGTATATTCTTCGAACTCGGTTCTACACAATGTGCGGTTTAAGATTCGCCGATCTGTTTCGTTTCCCCCCTTTCTTGCTCTCTCCTGCCAAGGATCGGGGAGAGCCTTTAAAGCGGCGTCGGCGATCGGCCCTTCTCGTGAGACTCGCTCGTAACACCTTTGTGCTACGATCTCCAGTGCTTCATCTTGTATCTCCTCTATACGGGATGCTCGGCAAAAATGCCGCGGACGTTTCCGAACATGCATACCCGCCGTACCTAATCCCGGACTTGCCTCGTGCATATGAACAGTACCGAGCATTCACGTCGTGCAAGATGACGCAGGCTGCATGTTTTGGCCCTAGCAATTTATGACCATGGTCGTAGACTTTACGGATCAGTGCTGGAAAACAACCAGGATGCGCTAAGAAATGGCCCGCATGAGATTAGACGAATTTTCCGCATACTATTAATCCATTAAGTTCTAATTAAGTGT
This sequence comes from Trichopria nigra, assembly GCA_030522945.1. Classification (NCBI taxonomy): domain Eukaryota; kingdom Metazoa; phylum Arthropoda; class Insecta; order Hymenoptera; family Diapriidae; genus Trichopria; species Trichopria nigra. The sequence goes on along the minus strand of JAPYZR010000104.1, from coordinate 64,570 downwards.
TGCCCGTATAGTAATCCAATCCAATCGTTTGGACATATTTATACTCGTAGAACTTTGAGACTGCAATAGCTTTTAATACGTGATTTCGATGAAAGCAAAAAATAGGAAAAGAAAGGGAAAAGATCCGAGTTGAAGGCGGGAAAAATTAGAAATTACGAGGTGTAGCGCTTGAGTAGCTAAGGACGTACGGGGATATATGTAACAGAGTGTGATGAACTCGAAAGGGGCGCGCTTTCCCACAAACTCAATGACGACACGGAACATGAGATCCGTCAAACCGCTGACACACACTAATTGCAATTTTCTTCGTTTACTCGGGGGATTTTGCGAAAATCCCGAGTAAATGAAAATTGAGTAATTTCGCAATTCGAAAACATTTTTCTGGGTTCAATTTAAAGAAAGCGTAAATATGTCCATTGTTAATTATGATGGTTAAACGCCTAAGTGAAGAAATCAATTACCAACGCGCAGATGAGATCAGCAGTTACGGATGGGATTAAATTCAAATTGAATTTGCTAGTATTTACAACACGTCAAATATTTAACATGTTTATAACAAAGTTAATATTAAATCATACGCTGATTTATTTCGAGGGGAAATATTGAACGTGAACATACCAATGATACGCATGATTAATTTAACGCGTTAAGTATATGTTTAATTTCTGCATTGCAATTGCGAACGTCAAATATGCGAAACACTTTAGGCATCCAGGTTTCAATGAACAAATGATATTTCCAGTTGAATAACAGTTAACCCTTCTCATTTCGTTGACTTTTTATTAATTTAACATTTTTCAATATCTAAATTCACTCATCCGATCTGTATTTCATTTTAGCACGAATAGTTTGGGCAGAATCAACCTTGAAAAGGAAAAGCGAAAATATTTCTCCTGGCTTTTCCGTTTCTTTCGAGACGGCTGAACTTCGACTTCCGCTTCCATTGACGCGCGCGCATCAACCCGGAAAGTGATTCTAAAATGTTTTTGACATGTTTGTGATATCAGGGAAGCATACAAGGCCAAGATATCCGCATTTGATGTACAGTCAGAACCGCTCGAAGCCTACTTGACGCGGGCTCTTATGGGAAAGAGAGAGACGGCACGAGCGAAAATAAAGAGGACGTATTCCTGCTCGCTGCAAAGTGCATCTCGCGCAAGTCCCACGATGATCTCGGAACGATAACCCACTGACACGACTGCCTCGCGGTCGTGAATCCTCTGCAGTCGAGTACGAGAATACCGCCATGTTGAACATTAACGGCGCACATCGGAACCTATCAGGCCGATACCTTTATCTGCCGCAAAGGATGAAAGGGAAGGTTTCATACTAGATTGCGGAATATAGTCTGCTAGTTCCTTTTCGTAATTGTGGATGATATCATGGGCGATGGTCTAGGAAGCAGTTTTGGCCTTCACGATTGGTAGTGAACTCTAAGACGATATCAAAATCTAAAATGGATACTGTGATGGTCAATACAAGTGAGAGGCAAAATCGGAAACAGCTGCTGCTTTTGGTACTCCTGAAGCAGGACACTCACTTAAATCAATTAACAAATAACCCAAGTCAACGGTTTTAGCTGCAAGCGTCAATGAAAACTGTACGCTTGAAAACATCGTGTTATCCTTAAAGAACACGGTGGTTATGTCGGATAGACCCTCGACCACAGTGACCACATCCGATAGCCATTTCTATCCTCAAGAGTCTTTCAGATCAACGATAACACACGTCGCTTCTGTTCCCGTATCCATTTTATCCGAAAAGGGTCAAAGGATTACGTTGCAATACTCTAGCCGGAGATGTCTTGGAATTCACACAGTATCCTCCGCAAGCTCGGTATATAAATCGAAAATGCGACAGTAATGTCGAGCTATTCTCCAGCGCGGTTCAGTATGGTTTGAGGCCTTGGGCGTTACGCGACCGACCGTGACCGTCGCCCTCGTTCTTATCCTCGATTCGATGGGATGGTTCGCTCATCGGAGATACGGATTTCCGTTAAATAAGATTAAGTCCCGTTTGTCTTTTTACTCGTTTGTTGTTCTTTCGTTTCGCCCCCACCGCGTCCCAGACGCTGCATCAGAGTCGATTATGCCCGAGTCATCTTATACATCACTTTTACATTATTATTTTCAATTCGTTGTTCACTCGCTTTAGAGGAATCGTCACATGTTCGCCAAGTTTTTCATTTACTGAGGATTTCCATGAGGCCGTAAACCTTCAGATGTTATTCGATTTGGATTCTCTTTCTTTACTACAAGCTGGTTGCAACGGTCTTGCGCGAGGACAAGGAAAAAAACTACACCGTTCATATACTTTCAGGCTTCGACGCTATATTTTTATGTTCACATTTGTATAGGTTTCTCCTAGTAATGAAGATACGAATATATGCTTGCGTCAACAAGCACCCAAAAGTTTTTGCTCTTGAAGTACGGTACATTTTATTGTGTGGCTTTACTATGCACAGACCGAAATCGTACTTGTCTAAGGCGTACTTGCAATCGATACGAAAGAACGGTATTGGGAAATGTAGCGGACGTAGATGGGTACGGGTTTCCAGAATATCTGAAGCGAAACATGTTTCCAACAGATTTATTATTATTATTACACGAAAGAACATAGGAGTTTTCTAAGCGAACCCTCTAACGATGTGTCTTGGTGTCGTGACTGAAGGTAAATCGCATTAGCAAACCGACTACGTGCCAAGGACTTTTGGAAATTTAATGACCCTATCGTAATGGCATGCCTCGTTATAAAAAAGGTAAGCGCGCGGAAGAAGTCAAATACGGGATGGAATAAGTCAAAAGTTAGTTGGGCGTGAACAGCATGTACCGTTACGTAAATAAATACCTGCGATCGTAAGCGACTGCAGTCATTGTTGCACCTAACGCGTCAATTGTACCAAGGACAATAGACGCGCGGTCAGAAAGGAACAAAAAGGCTAACAGCTTGAGAAAAAAAGTGCAGCAGAGAGAAAGAAACGGATCGTTGAACTCACGCGAACCGCGAAGAGCGCTCGGGTTACTTCACGGACTCGTCGAGCCGTTCGTTGGCGGTCTACAGGATGCGAGCAACGGTCGTGTCATTGCAAATAATAGAGTCACGTTAGCATTTACGCGTTACGTGAGCGTTGCGTTCCTAGTACGTATGTGAACGTTACCAAAGTGCCCCACCCTGTAATCTAGCGTACCCGTAACGATTTCCCACCCTCCTGCACAGTTCGTCGCATCGGAATAGGAGGATGTCAGATAAATGGCAGCACTTGAAAATGTCCTGAACTTAACTTTATGTTGTTAATTGGAAATTGCGAAAAACGAGCTCGTTTGGAGAAAAAGATACGGACGAGCGGTGCGTTGTACGGGTTGCATTCTACCAGTGAGTTTGCAGATGACCAGTTAACACTTGCTGATTGCACCTAATTAAGTGTCGTGCTCTTTTTGCCTCATGAAATTAACAAGATGAGCGCAATAGGTTTCACTGTGTAACTTTTAGTACGTAAATGAAAACCATAATCTTAATAACCGAACAATTAGGTCGTGTTCTATTTAACCATTCGAAGGGAAATGCTTTATGAGCTCTGTGCATATATGTCAGAGTACTTTGCACATGACATCTTGACGTTACGTAGTACTACGCGTAGTACTTAAATAAATGACTGGATTTAAGCATGTTAAAAATGTAGTTTAATCGTTTTTTTTTATTACTTGGTAGATATAGCAATAATGACTTATTAAGATATTCTATGTAATTAGCAGAAAGTTGGACAGTAAAGTTCTGCGGAAATTTGGTCGGGTTGGAAAAGTTTCAGGTCATTACGTACCTTCCATCTTTAATAGAGTTAATCGTTCGTACATAGATTGTACGACAATTATACATAATTCATGTACAGAGATCCATCCAGAAAGTAGTGGACAATCACTGCTGCTGGTTGTTTCAATGACGTTTCAGCGATCCACGCGACTACTTGGAATCACACGATTACAGCCCGTTCAATATCTGTATTTTTATGGCGGAATAAAATAATGCCCAAGTCCGCAGAAACATTGTAACGTGACATTAACGAGACTGTCAGAGTGCAAATTTAAAGGTCGGGTAGTCGCGTTCCCGGATGAAGGCAAGTTAGGTAGTGCGCGTTCGTCATGCAGTAATTGCGTCGCTAACTGTTACGCGAGGCCGAGTGACTTTCAAACAAAGTGCTTCCTGGCAAAGCAAAACCGAGCTTTCCCTAGGACTCTTTTTTGCCTCTTTTTTTTCCTGCACTTGTTCGTGACGACTTTTTTCCATTTATCTCCGAACATATACGTTATATCAGTTTTCTTCGCGATCTTAACCGTTCGCTTTTTGATTTTTAGAAATTTACCTATACCGACTAATTTACTCCCTTTCGCAGTTTACGTCTTGCATTGGCTGCGTTATCTATTGGCCGAATTATGGGGCGACGAGTTATGGGCATCGACATAATACTTGTTCCCGATAATTGGATCTTCCTCACTGATTTTCGCTCCTCTCCATCACTATCAGCAGAGTAACAAGCCAAGCCTGCACCATTAGTCTCGTGGCAGTTACACTATTTCATGGAATGGTCGATCTAATGCAGTGATCGAAACACCGATCATCGTCGATACCCCATTACCCCGCATTATTGTTTTGAAAAGACAGAGTCACTATAAAGATATCGATCGATTCAATTTCCGACAAAATCAAAAGTCCCTCTTGTCTAGTTCGGAAAGCGTTTTGAAGTTTCTTAGAGTATCCGTAATTCGCTGCCAGTTACGGAATCAGCATTCCGCGGATAACGGCACTGGACGCGCAAAATCCAGGATCACCCCAAACGATCGATTGAAGCAAACAAAGATATTAATTGTCAAATGCCTCGTCGTGCTTTAGCGAAATAGCGATGGGCTGCTATATATTAGCTCCGTGGTTTGGGAGTCTCTGCAACCCTTCGGCTAAACAGGTGATCAATTCCAAACGGGATCAAGGCACCGCGATCATATCCGTCCACGTATAATCGATGCTAATTGTTCGTATACCAAGCCGACATCTCCGCCGCTGCTGCGGCTTCGTTACCGCTTCGAAAAGCCGGTAATTGTAGGATCGAACAGATTCGAGTCTAATTAGCATCGGATAATGAACGCATGCTTTATGTCGGTTAGAGCTCATAAGTCGTCGTCATCTTTCATTTCTGCCTGGATCACTTCGGTCTTGTGCCTTGCTGGACTTTCGGAATGCGAACATTAACTCGTATTGTCATGAAATTAAGATGACGAATTTATGAAACTAATTGATGGCCTAATAATTTAGACTTGACGGCAGTTACAAGTTACGCAGGTGGTGAACTTCTCGTTTCTTTGAACCTCTAATTTATTACTGCTATAAAAATGAATAGCGCGTCCTTTGAAATGTGCCCCGAATTTTCGACACAGTTTCTATCGTGAGCTGGGAAGTGGAGTAAGGGTAGGAGACTATTAGACATTCATAAAGTAAGTAGCCCGAGATCAGTTACAGTATAAACTGGAGTTGTAATTTCGTGATTGTGATGGCAACTTTCAACCGAACGTACACAGGACCGGTATCCACTTCTATACCGTAATGTGATTAAGTTTACTTGGCCAACCTCAGAATGACCCTGACACCTGAAGTTACATGTATTAATTAATTCAGCAACTTGTTAAAGCAGTCTATGGCCACCGCGGGCTCTGCGGTTTTGGGCTATTGATGCGAAGTCAACTTCCCACAATTCTTGATGTTACGAACGTTCAACTTTATATGAACACTCATTATTCAAAAAACGATGATCAAGTTTTTTCTATGCATCTTAGGTGTAAGTTATTATTGTCATTTTTTTTTTAAGTTTTATTGATTTTCGAGAGAACCCAACGCTAGGTTCTGTGAGAACCCAACAATAGATTTCGCGAAAGAGCAACGGACTCGTATATGTATTCGCGTGCATAAATTATACATGGAGGCAACGTACTCTGGGATTTCCTTTTCATCTTGGCCAAAAATGAAGCGGTTGTTTATACAGCGAACCGGCACTTCGGCCCGCGGCGTTAAGTTATGCGCGCTCTCCCACACAAACAGGACCCCTCGGATACGTCGAACTGACGGACGTGCAAATATGTGTTGCGGATATGCACATCTACTCCTTACGCGCGATTCCTGCATCGCCGGCCGCAAGCAATGTAAACGTCGTCGAGTCGGCTAATTTACAGCTATTTCCCTTCCACGAGGGCAATACGCGACGTAACGTCCGGGTCGTAAATATAAGAGAGCCGCGAATCCACTGCGGTTTTTGCGGACCGATTACGAGCGCACAATGTATACAGTTTAGACACGGCTAACGGATGCAAAATCTTGGGCGGTTTCAACTTCCGGGCGCGAGTGATTCGTGGAAACAGCCTGATTTTACGTCTTACGATTTAATGCCTGAAATGACGTATGCAGAAAATTCTCTTTTACATCAGTTGCTTCATTTAAAAACCGGAAAATAAGCAACACTTTGGTTCCATTGTAGTGAAGGATTAACATTGGGTATGAATTCATGACGGTATAGTTAGAGATAAACCAGCGACTCAGAGCTGGATCAACTATTGTAGCCAAGGGTCGGCTGCTAGGGCAAAGCTGACTCGCTGGAACGAAAACATCGATTTAGACACGTGGTATGCCCGATATTTGCATAAAATAGAAATTAACGCTTATTAAGTTGAAACTATTTGTATTAACGTTTTATTGATTTTTTCGCTTTATTTTCCTTTGACTTATTAATATTTTTTTTTTTTTTTTCATTTTTATGAATAATAAATTTTGTTTGTTTAGTATAACTAGTGTTTATTTTTGAATAATCTTGTTCTATTTTTCAATTATTGTTTGACTGCTGGGTCTAGTACCAGCCAAGCTTTGTAGAAGCAAACTAATGCAATGTTTGCAAAGGGTCGGGAACCAAATACATCACGCGGTTACCGTATACGTGAAACAATTTGAACATTTACATGGACCGAGGAAACCTCAAATTCGTCGTTACTTTGCATACATTTGTTAACATTGGTTTATTTTGGCAATTCGGTATATAGAGGCGCCGATATATCAGGTGGTCACAATAGTGTAAAGGCAATAGTTGAAAATCTGGAAATCGTCATTCCATGCTATGAAAATCAAAATGGCGGTCGAATTTATGAAATTGTTTCAATTCCGTTAAACGGACAGCTCTATTAGGGATCACTTGCTTTCAGATTCGGATTCAGCAACCTTAAAAATCAAACATGACGGTAATTAGGTTACAAAAACATTTCATCAGATTCTGCATTTATACATCTTTGAAAATTTTATCATTCATCTAATTCTTTATTACTTTTTAGTTATTTGTAATTTGAGTGAGTTTTAAAATTTATTACTAACTCCTCTCCGAGTTGATGCTTATAATAATTCACGTGACACGTTATGATCGTCCGTGTCACTCTTGCAATAAATAGAACATCCATTAAAGGTATTAATGAAGACGTTGACTAATTAATATATTCTTTTTATAATAATCACGTGTACTCGGTAAAAGCGACATCCTTTGAAAGTGCATTAAAAATTCAGACCATCAACATCTTAACTTTCGTGCAGTATGGTTCAAAGACATTTCAAATTTATTCAAGCCGATGAGGGAGATTGAAAATCAGGCACTATTTGCCAATAATGGAACTCGATCTACTTTGAGAAAATGAAGTTTTTATTTTCCCTCTGCGATTTTGCTATAAATTGTGTTTTGGTGGGATACTTTAGAAAACTCAGGCACAGCCTCTTATCGAATAATCTGAAAAGTTTGCGAATCCATTAACGCTGTATCTTTCAAAGTGCACGCGGGTCATCGTGGAAAGTTTTAAAATGTCTCGTTTATGGATTATAAATGAAGAGAACTATCAAAAACTATTTAAAAGAACGTGCCCCAAGCCACAAAGTTGCTGATTTCGCAAACGAAAAACGTCGGCATGTTAAACTCGAGAAAAAAAATGTTCGCGTCGCATTTATCGGCGGAAGTTACCGTTACCGTTTTCCTCTCACTCATATACGTGAGTCATATAAACTCTTCAGTCGTACATAAAACTGCGATAATCAATTTACTAATTAAACGGAAGTCGCGGAGTATAAAATTGCATCGGTTGGAATCTATTAACGTTCATTCTGAGGTCAAGAGTCTCGTTAAGCTGCATCGGAATAAATTCCCCTCTACACGGTCTATGAAATTGTCTCCTATAGCAAAAATCCATCGAAGGACGATTTCAGGCGCATTTAATGTCAATCAGATTCCGAGGATGCGGAAGTCCACATGCCCGGTTTTCTCTTCTCGCCTGACGAGAACCCGGAATTCGCCGCTGGCTAACCGTATTCTGCAGTAACTGACCCTTTGTCTCTTCGTTCCTCTTGTTCTGGAAGATTCTGATGCGGTAGAAACAGAAAGGATGAAGAACGAGACGAGCAAAAGGGCCATCTTCTAGATGGTGATCCGCATCAATTGTAGCGCGAACCTTCTAGTTTAGTGACTTTTTGGTGGTTCGTTGTTCTATCTTGCAATTGGACATTATACTTTATTTATTTATTTATCCCTATTGGTTTTTCAGTTTTCGAATCATTCGTACACCTACTTTTCCTATTTTATTGGTGAGATTAAATAATCACATTCTGAAAAGACATACGTTTATAAATTATGTGTTGATAATAAGCGTGTCATTTATTGAGTCGCGCGAGTTTGAAATTTACTTCGAAAACAAGTTCGAAGAAACATATACTTACTTTAACAACGGAATTTAGCTTTTCAGTACATTTGCCGAGACCATAAAACGTCTAACGTAAATTTTTTATTTTTATGTTACAGGTAAGACGAAGTGATCGTATTTCACTGTTCACATTACGAAGTAAACATTTCCGAGCATTCCCGCAGCGGTCTATGTAAATCAATCCAAGTAGTGAGTATTGTTAGTTTCGTAATGGTTTGTGGCAAACGGAATTATCGAAAATTGAAAACGTTGAAAAATGAGTTATGCCAACTGTGAACAATTGATGGTACACGATTATCTAGATAGTAAAAGTCAGTATCTCGAATGTTAATCTACGGACGTGTGTCCGAATTCTAATATTTATCATCCGCGGAATATAACATCTTGAGATATGCAATATTGATAACATTTCAGGTCTTTATTGTCCTGTATACTTTGAGTAAAAGATAAGTTGTTAAACATTAACATCTATACGGTATTCATACATCTGAATTTAACTATTCATTTTTCGCCTTGTCGGATTTGTTCAATGCGTAATATCTGAGTTTTATGTCTTTCGTACAGTTCTCGTGTATTTCCCTAGTATTTTAAAGTGATAAACATCAGAAGTTTTTGACTTTTAATTGTTAGGATGATTAATTTCTTAGAGGGACACCTAAAAATAAATCTTTAATGCAAATGTTCTCTTTAAACTTCTTGGAGTGAAATTTCACTCTATTTTTTAGAGAATTTATACACCAGGAAAATGTAACGCAATAAGTGAAATAAATAAACCAGCTTCTATTACCATTTCCGGTCATCTTTTGCGCACACACAACTTATTGACAATCTAAAGTGTATCGGTATCTAGGAGACTGGGGCCCTGTACGGCAATGTATTAAATACGAACAAGCCGCTCTAGACAGTTGTTAGACCCGTTTAAAGTTTCACTTTAAAGTTCCACCCCAAGAAACTCTTAAAGTTTTACTCTACGCCGTGATCAGTATCCATCCAGTACTGTGTCAAGTTCTCTAAATATTGTAATGTTAGGATTTATCGAGAAGTTTCTACGGTTTTGGCCTATTTGTGCTTTGTTGGACAGTAAAGTAAATAAAAACCCACATTGACAATGCAAATAAGGTGAAGGTACCAACGACTGGACATGAACCCTACAGCTGGACAACCTAATTAATTTTGACACAATTTTGATTTTATGGAATTTTCCATGAAGATGTTGATTTATTATTCAACTACCTATCTGATTAGGTAACAAAATAAGACAACCCTGTTTCATTGCTTCGTTTTGTCGGTCAGGGTGGGGGTGTTCATACAGAAGTATATATTATAATATCAAGTATATTCTGTTTATTGCATCATCAAAAAAGATAGTAACATCATGGACTCAATGTCTAACGTCCAGAAAAGATTTGGGGATTCCACGTGTCATCCTGGACGAACATTACCAAGAGGAACGAAACTTTGAGCGAACGATTAACGTTTCGTATAAAATAGGGAAAGTCCCAAATATTGTCTGGCCAGTTTTTATACCATTTGAAAACCAATTTATATACGTCATTGTGCAGATGAAGGATTTGTTGTACACTATAAGGAGCAACTTATCCAAGAGTTCTAAAAAGACGTCCTCATTGTCTTGCTGATTCCGATGCAGGACCGATTCTCGATCGGGCCGTGGTGTCGGTAGGTATCCCGGTATCGGATCCGGCTTATAGTCCGACCCGGAAAGTCGCCCAAGTGAAAGGCAATCGATTGAATTTCGCGTGGGCTGTTTCGCCGTGGAAAGGGAAGTCTCGACTCCAGAAGCGATCGGCCGCCGTGAGGCTGTTTGGCGCGATAAATTAAGTAATAATGCAATGCCGATAACGTCTCAATTGCTGGGCCCGACGATAAGACGCACGGATCTGCCTGTAGAGCGCATTTAATTAAATTAGCAATTAAAATGGCGCGTCGTGCCTACCGCGCGCGTCCAGGTACATCCAGGCCGACGTAGGGCCGTGCGTTTTACGGGGTTTCGACTGATTTGTAGGCCCCGCGATCTGTCGCCAGATTCCACGAAAATAAATACCACAACGCGCCCCGCGACGGAATTAAAAGCTTTCGCTCAAAGCACGCAATGATCGCGTGGCTAATAACCATGCAGCTGCTTTTATCGTCGCCCTGGAATCGCGCCTCCGACTTGTTTAAGGCGGCAAATTTGAATATGGCCGGCCGCGGCGCTCAATGGTTTTACGTCACTCGAATAATTACGACTACGCATTGATATTTATTTAATCGGCCATTAAGATTTCTTTGCCGAGGTTTAATTGAATGGCTCGACTGGCGTCCACGTCAACCGTCTACGAGCGAACGTTGCTCGGGGTGATGAATTAAATGTAAATTGAGTTACGTGTCGGCCGCTTAATACCGGGAAAATAGATTTTTATAGGGCTTTAATAGCATGCCACCGTTTCGATAAATACGCGCATACATTATTATAAGCGCTCGCGTATCTCTTTTTCTGGGCTTTGGCGCGCAAAAGTGCGAGATTCAAAATATGTGACGGCCTTGTATCGAGAACGTGGGCATCAAGGCTGTCGCTCACTTTTCTACCGATACGTGTGTATAGTCTGCAGCGATAACATCTATATATACACGAATGACAAAAAACAATCATAGGTTTTTAAGACGGTATTAATTACGGCCGCCGCTACTTTCCGAGAGCTAGGCGGTAAGTAACTCGGATTAACACATCACGACTTGGCCACCTCGCACCTATCAACACCGATATGTGTGGACTCGTTTCTCGACCTGGACGCTAGAACATCCCGTTCTCGAAAGAGACTGATTGTTTCGTTAATCGTTTCGGATAATTGAATTCACCCACTTCGCCAGGTTTCTCGAATTGTAGCGACTGCTCGCTGACTTATTTAGTCCTCGAGTATACTGGTTTGACAAGTACTGCTAATTTGCCTGTGCGCGTTTCGTTATTCGCACACCAGCAAGCTGTCTTACGCGGTCTTAAAGGCCGCAGATCGACGCTTCAGGTATTCACGTCGGATATCCTGCTGGAAAAGGGAACACCCACGTACCAACGCAGAAAACATCCAGCACAATTCCCATTCCAGCATCATCATTATAAGTGTCGGGACTCGGATCTCCTCGTTTCTTCCACTTAATGCCCTCTTTTTAATCTCTATTCACAATGTAGGCGAAGTCGTGTATAAGTATATGAGGAGCATATACGCTCGCGTTTAACGTATCGCATTACCTCCTCCGTAATACATGTTCAAACTTTCATTCGAAGTATATATAGCGTATACTTATTGATAATCGCTCCCAATTATATGCTCCGGGTAATTTATTTCTACAAAGTGTCCCTAATATGCAATCTGCGCTTGCGTGAGTTCGTGGATCGGAACTGTTTCTCGGATTTTTGTATATAACGTCGACATACAACTCGGTCTTTAGCATTTTCCGAAATTCAATTACACACATCTAAACAGCTGTTCTTTCCCTCTAGTCTGACATTACCATGTCGATTCGATGCATCAGCATTATATATATACGAGGTCGCATTCTCGATGCAATTTTTTATACTTTTTGGCAATGTTTGGCACTTTTTATCATGTTCTGTATGTTTCTGGTTCATTGTTTCAACTTTGTTGAGTTTTGGCAAATGGAGTCCTTTTATTAACGTTATTTTTATTATTTGTGACTTTTTTTAAATTCATTTTACCAACTTTCGTCCTTTGTTGCTAATGTAGAGATTTTCTCCACTAATGCATTAGGACATCGTAAAGTCATAAATAGAGCGTCAAAGTGAATATACTATCAGGTATAGGGATGTTCTGAAAAAAAAAACAATTTCTAAAGTTCCGGTAAAAGTAAATTTTTATATATTTAATCAAAATAATAAAACTTAATGGACTTTTTTAAAACTTCATATTCAAGGGTTTCTGAAGTCGCTGAGGAAAATCTGGAGTAAGATTTTAGAAATTCAAAAACTTTTATCAATTTTTCGCAATTGCGTGATAAGTTTCTGTATTTACTTACTTTTGTCCTTTATTTACTCTTATTATTTGTTTTCATACATATTGCGTTGTCACTGTTTACCCAGTGGTTTTGCAGTGACGTCCGCCGCATTTAATCCGCCATTTTGAATTTCAACATTATTATGCAAGATTCGTAATCATCGTACACAAAAATAAAGAATCAAGCTCTGAAGTAGAATATTTCGCCTTCACGAAAAATTCTATTCGTTTTCGAAAGTTTGGTTTGGTTCCGCCATGTTGAATGTTCCAAAATGATCCATAAAAAAAAAACAATAGATAAGTATAGTTCTTCTTGATTTTTTTTCTTGTTTATTATTATTTCTATTTGTTATTTGTACTTGTTTGTATAATGTCTTTAATGTCTATAATTTGTTTAGGTTCACAGATATTTACAGAAATTCAGATGTTAACAATTTTTTCGATTATGATTGTGTCGCGTATGAGTATTTTTATATTAATTTGTATCTCGCAATTTCCTTCTGTGAAAATTGAGCCACCTTTTCATAATCGCTAGTAGTACATGAAGCCCAGAAAAAATGGACATAAAATGGTTTCCTTTTCTACTGGGGAAAGTAAGTTTTTCACTCATTTAAGAGCGATTTTAATCAACGTAAATATTTCGTTTCTTACTCAATTTTTAAAAATAATTGGCCTTTACTTACATGGATTTGTGACCTTGACGGCAAAATCCGAAAAGTTACCTCCTTAATTTCCGTGCAGTGCAAGCCCCCAGTTTTATCATTAGTCTCGCAAAGACATTCGCCGTCATTATCATAATCGACGCAACAAAACAAGCTTCCGTTACTTTCGTGTCGGCGCGCTTTTAGATGTACTGTCCTCTTCGCTGGACACCCTTGAAACTGCTGGAAATCTGATGCAACGTGTTACATAGTCTCGTGTATACTGGGTGACGGGGAAAAAGCGATTTTTTAGGTGGTCTTGGATGAAGATCTCTCGAATTTCATTTCCTTGCTATTTTCTTGAGACTAGCTTACGTATAGTCGGAGAAATGGAGTTACGTAATGAGGAACTCCTTCGAACTGCTCTTATTAACATCACCTTGACAATTATAGGACACCCTGTATATACCAGGAGATATATCTCTCTGGTCGCTAGGGCTTATGCGCATTCACGTCACGTCGACAGACTACAAAATTATGGACGAGATGGAATGTACTATGTGTGCCGTTGAAAATGGCTTGTGACGTTGGCATTTGTTGTGGCGTATGCGTTTCATTCCTATATTTTTCATTATTCATTGTGATTTTGCTCGCTTTCATATAAATCTCAATTGGTTATCCAGTATTTTAAAATACAGTGCGTTTTGGCGCATTTCTCATGCACGTTCAAGAATTTCTTTCGCGTTTCATAAAGACGTCGGTTTCGATGTTTAGGTACCATTGTCCGGGTGTATTTGCATTTCTATCGCGATGTAGATCACGCGGTTTTCCTTTTCTAATAGCGCCGAAAATTTACGTCGAACGGAAATCTGCCGTTTATTATAAGATTCGTTTCGCGGTCGGCGAAAGCGCGCATACACGGAGGTGAGACCGTAAATCACCGTTTCGGATTCAGAAAATGCAAGCACGTACATTTGTTATTTCGGAATTCCGACAAAAAGAAGTGTAAGCTACGAAGGTGCACTTCGCGAAGTATTTCTTTCAAGGATTCTTTTCCTTTTTCGTTTTTAGTCCGTTTCCTTGCCGTTCTTACCCCCCTGCCCCCACCGCCCCTGCCCTATTCCTTTCCCGTCGTCGCCATCTCCTGCGTGCGAGATCGTATCCGTGCAGCAGCGCAGGCTACATCGGATTCAGTGCTGAAGTATACGTTCCGAGGATGAAGGTGCTTTCGACGGCGACGTGAAGTTGCACCGCAAACCGAGCACGAAGCTGGACCTCTCGCCGAGCGGCACATTTTTTCGACGGTAATTGGTGTTCGGACCCCATTGTGTAACTGGTATCGCCGTGTACTCGACGCGTATCACCCCTTGCGATCTTCAGACGGTCGACTGTTGCGAACCGTTCATTCCCTATGACGCTCATCCGGCATCGAGATAAACCTCGAACCATCTCCGTCGTCCCTTCTCCTTGCCTCGATTCCTGTGTCTCTTCCACATCGCCCTCCACGAAGTAAAGTTTCATGGAAATGCTGAAATTGGCGGCTAACTGTTCCACATCCGTTCATTGTCTCCGGTTTATCATCGCTTCGCTCCGGCGATGTTTTCTTCGGCGATGTTTACGGAGTCGTCTGCTCGAACCGATCAAAACAAAGATGCGAATGCAGGGTCTTTTAAAATACAGTAGACCACGTCTCGATTTCGAACAGACGGGTGGTAATGGTTCAGATTCCACTTTGGGAATAGAGAAAAGACGAAGGAGGAGATAGAAGAACAGTACTTCATCAAATAAAACTGATTACTGATCATGATTACCTCATGACTATTGCTGACTATTGAACCTAATATGCTTCATTTCAAAATCTGGACCGCCAATTGAATGTCCGGACTCCATTAAAGTCGGGAAGATCTGATTAAATACCCGACTATTTGATAGCTTTATAAATTTTAGCGATATAAGCCATCTGGGTCTTTGACCCAAAACATAGACTGGCAGATTCCTGAGGATTTCATGATCTGAATATAATTCCGTAGGAATTCATTGTATAGGTCGTCAGGGTTTCGAGATATCATAATTTCAAATCCCAAAAAAGCAAAATCCTTTAGTATACTACTGATACTTTTTAAAGTCGATTTATAGCCCCTGGAAATTTAGAGATTACTTAACATTAGTTATGCAAGAAGCACCAATATCATAACCTCCTTGTTCATTCAACGGAAGATCAATTTAGGTCTTTTGTACTTTGAAGTTAGGATATCACAAATTCCTAATGGTCTAGGTCAAACATTCATTTGGTCGGCTTGCTGGAGTGGATAACTGCTCCTTGTTTTTGCAGGTCCATATATGTTTTGTGATATCATAGTTAGTAGTCAATGTATCGAAATTAAACAATTGCAAATGACCCTGACAAATATATTATAATCAATCAGAGATTCTCAACTAGAGCAAGAAGAAAGGATTTTTTTTTGTCGTTTTTGGAGATTTTGTAAGGGATTTCTCGTCTTTGTTTAGTTTTTTTGAAGGTTTTTAGCGTTTCTCACCTTTGTTCAAACGTAAAAATAATAGTTTGGAAGATATTGCATCATTCCTCAAGGTCAAATCGTAGACATTATATTTTGTTCAAGTATAAAGTGAAATTTTCGAACGACGTCCTACCTCGACCGACAAAAAGAAGGGAAAAATAATGCCAATACAATTACAAATATTTAGATATTCCATGACATTATGCTTTCGATAATCCAGACTGCAGGATCGTTTGAGAACACAGTCCTAATTCTCGTCCCCGGAACTTCTCGAAACCTTCTTCTGTGGCCACCTTCAGCTTTTGTTGGCCTTTTATGCAACCGTGCCATAACTAACGTTAAAACCGGTTCGCTCCTTCGGTCCTCACATTTCTGTTTTGTTTCTCGGTGCGTCCATTGTCTCTTTCGCTTCATCCGAACAAACGAGTGCGATTATGCAGCAAGAGCATCGTAGCGTAAACCTGAAACTGGATATAGCCTTTCGTCGGCTTTTGCTTTCGAGATCTTCGCACGTTCTTCCCTTCTCGTTCGACAACTCGCCACGACTCAATGAGCGATTATGGGCTTTCGTTCTTGGGAGAAGGATTTTAGTATTGTTTTCTGCCTGGTGTCGTCTTGTATCGACCGAATTCCTTCTAGTCGCTAAGACCAAGTCGTTGAACTCGGTGACTTCGATTATCCTCGTTACGTAACGCGCGATAAACTCCAAGGCTCTCACGTCAATGTCAATGTTAATGTAGCGCACGCCGGTTCGCCATCAGGGCTTGGACTGATGTGATTTACGTCAACAAGTTCTTGTTTGCGAAATATCGCCTGTAATTACAGGCCGCCTAAGGCGCCGTTGTCGCTCGCATTTTCGCCGTGCATTTTACTACATGGCCGAGGTTCTAATTAAATTCGGAGGTGAATTAATCGATGAAGCGCTTTTCGCTTTATGTCATATTCTGTACTTTTGAAATTGGTAATTTATCCGAACCGAGAACGCAATGCGGTAAAAAAACACTTGTTACGACGAATCGCTTCGTTTACTCTTGTTTCATCAGAACACTCGCACCTTGTTGGTTGCTTTTCGATTTCTTACGTTTCTTGGACGCATTCCGACGCATTTGTATTTTTACGCGAATCGACGCGCCGCATACTTCGTACCGAACCCGTTAATGATTTTCAATAACGACCAGAGTCTTTAAAATCGTGAGAAGCAATGCGATCGCTTTATTAAGTCATTAAATTTTTTGCATTCCTAATACTACCGAAGAGCAGCACGTGACTCACGGTTTCTTGCGTGTTGGCTCGAGGCAACGACCGAGTCTCGGAATCGTTTCGCGGATACCGGAAGTACTTTACTACTCTCGGATCCTGTCTCAGCGAAGGTCACCGCTTCTTTTTCCCCTTGTCTTCTCGTCGTTTTTTTTTTGTCGTTATCGGTATCCCTTACGTTTATTTAGAGCGGTTCGTACGTAATCCGTCGATACAGGAGTAGCTTCTTATCGTGGCGGACCACGCACAAGTGATTGTCGCAAAAACTGGTCCATCTTCTTCTCGAAGGCCGGAGACACGGCCTTTGGGCTTGTTAAGCGAAAGAGAACGAGTGGCGGCCTGGGAGCGAGATGGGACCAAAGAGAGGAAACGACGCAAGAAAAGGAGGAGAAACGACCGTGAGGGAGAAGGAGAGACAGGCCTCCCGTGCCGGCCGTAGGAACAAAAGTATATTTGTGTCTTCGTTGGCTTTCGGCCTTTAATGCTAATAACCCAAGCGTCTTCGACGATGTTCTTGGCCTCTTGAGACACGACAAGGTCGAACGAGAGTTTCCGTCAAAGAAGGTCGTTCTACCCTCGGGTACGACTGACACGGTGAACAAAAAGACTCGGGAATCTGAAGAAACCAGAGAGGGTGATGGACGACATTATCGACGGGGATTGAGGCAGTTACTTTCGGTCAGTATTGTCGAATGAAGAGTTCTGGGATTCTTATGAGCCCTGCTTCACGTCAAGAGTGGGTAATATCCAGGATCGGAATTCGCGCGGCGTGTAATTCGTTCGAGCTTAAATTGGATGCGAATTAAGCACATAATTAAGCATTTCAAGTCATTTGGTGTTCGTAACAGGAAAATCTCCTCTTGAACCCAGTAACAGCAACGTTACCATACAAAACAAATGTACCCGAGCCCGTGTTGGTCCCATTGATGATTGAATTCGCGATTCCCGAGAAAATGCGAGTAAGAATGCAAGCCTCACAGGATAATTTAAAAACCAGGAAGCATGGGAATGCCCGATGTTCGCGCAGAGCTCAAATTAAGCGGTGAGAGTCGTTAGCAAATGGGCGGCGTATCTCGTATGCGCAGCAGTTGCGTAACAGAGCACCTAATTGACATGTACACATCGTATATTTACGGATATAATGGCCGAACGGTTTACACGCGATCCTCTCGCTGGGCTGGGTTCTCGATCGCTCGATCATCTTCGCCATCGCCACGTGGCCGGCTACGGTTACGCTATTTGCGAAGAAAAAGCGCGCCAACTCGAAGAAAATCACACTTCGACATCGTTCACTGTCGATAAATGCTCTGTTATTCCGAAAAGAGTTCCGAACGTTATTACGCGTCATGCGATAAGATTTCGAGTCGTAGCAGAGAGATGAAAGGTTTTACATTAAAGTGACGGAACAATTGAACTATGAATTTATTTATTTATTTTTTTAAATTTATAAGTATTAAATAAACATATTTTAAACTTTACGTCGTGACCTTTTGTCTATTACAAAAATAGGGGGGGGGGGGGTTGGCGATAAAATAAGGGAAGAACTACTTTATTTTTCAGTTGATCGATTATTCCTAGTTTATGAGAAAAACACGTAGCAATGTTGACAATCTAAATGTACTATCAACCCGATTAAAGCCACGCCTTGCGACCGTGATTCTGGCATGTCGCAGCAGACTATCGATTTTCTTGAAAGGTGTGTGAATGAAGGAGGATACGGGGATACTAATATTGAGACTCGCAAGGATCGTTTTCGTATTACATACAAACAAGCGAATAATGAATGTTGCATTTTTCTTTTTGACATTACGTGTAATGAGAAACTTTGTATCAAATTTCTTAAATTGTGCATATTTATATAGGGTACTAATAAGATAGCCTCTAAACACTAGGGAATTTTATACTTCAGGTATTTTACTAATCAATAATAGGAATTTATAAGAAATAGTAAATTCGAGAGAAATTAAAAAAAAAAAAAAACAGGAAAATAAAGGTTTAGGGCCCTTCGTATTTTTCATCCGTTACTGGGTCTCCTTTCTCGCAGTTGGTACATATTTTCATCACTATTTTTGTTTGTAGAATGGAATATAGTACCAGTATAGGGGAAAGTCGTAATAGTTGAATAGTCGTCATGGAAGGACCATTGCGTTTATTCCGCTTTATCACACTAGCGCCATCTATATTTGCATGCAAATACTTGTTAGCGATGGCAAACTTTTCACATAACTTACAGTAAATTGCTCGAGCAGTATAGACGTTTCGCGTAACTGGGTGCTGAAATGAGAACAGAAAAGTAATTCATAGTTTCCAAAAAAGGGATTAAAACACAAACAAAGGAAGATGCAAATAACAAAGTAAGTTGTCCAAATTTCTTCGTTAAATTGTACATTAAAAATTTTAAGCATTCTTTGATGTTTGTATCGCTCATATCTTAGCTTACAACGTCAAATGACGAGAAAATGCTGGTTGGGACATTGTGGTTAGTGCAGGCAGGTTGGATCACTTCAATTTTGGAATGTACAATTTGTATTTTCAATTGTACTTCAACTTTGTTCTGGTTAAATAACCCGTTAATGGGTTATTTCTAATCATTTATCATCAAATATCATTGATTTTCTACAGTGCTCCTACTATGACAACCTTGTCCGACTACCTTTTTTAAAATACTTATAACTACTAAAGTCGTCACCATCAACGCCGAAACCAACTATCAGTCATCATTAAAATCAATGTAACCCATTAAAGTTTGCAAAGTAATTGTAAGCGAGGATGAAACACATAATAGGGAAAGTATCTGAGATGGAGGAGACAGGTGCGCAAGAGAAAGAGAACGAGGGAGGATAGCGGAGTCAAAGGAGTCCTTTCACCTTCAGTCTCGACATTGCTGTATTCTGAAGGAAGGAGCACTGATTTACTTTGCAATTAATGATCGTAACTTCTATGCACGACACTAAGCACATGCCTTTTGACATTTGCGTATGCCTAAATAATGAAAAAGAAACGAGGAGTAATAATAGAGGTTGAGAGCGGTAGGGAACAAGAACGGATGAATAGAATTTGGATCGGGAATAGAATCGTCTGTACAATTTCGAGCTTGCTATAATAAAATGACATAATAATAGGCAAAGATGATGCTAAACTTAATTAATTAGAATTGACATTCCTGGAAGCGATGTCTTGAAACTTTGCAAAAAGCTGTCTTGCAGTTCAACTTTAATACGAAACCTCTGTGGTTCGTTATAGGTCATCGTCCATTTTCCACATCAGCTGCTTTCAGTCACGACTGGCCAATGAAGGAAAGACACGAAGCATCAGGTGGTACTGATCAGTTTTGGTTGGGAAATAGTCATATTCTGAAAAATGCATTTACATGCGAGGAATTTGAAGAGGTCCGCGATTCACGAGTAAACTCCAAGGTGATTAACGCGAAATCAAATTAATATAAAGTGCAAAGTTCGAGTTACAGTCGGCATCTACATGTTTGACTTCTAAGAATCATTATAACGGAGGACAATGCATGGACTCGCAATGTCGGCGTTATGACCGGTTGATTGCGAATCCCGAACACCCATCAAATAGTTGGCACCAGAGGGTAATTATCATAAATCACTACTCCTCGCCCCGTCACGAAGATGGTTACTCTGTAAGCCGGTATCAAGCCGGCTCGACAAGGCCATCCTTCCATCCATCTATCCGTCCATCCATCCGTCCGTCCGTCGTCCGTCTGTCCGTCCGTCGAGCGAACGGTCCATCGTCGGTGCGTTTGCGTCTCTTCTGCAATGCCGCTTCGAATGCGGTGCGATAAATTTTGTTGAATTAATTCGCCTTTTGTACGCCTTCTACTTCTCTCTTCGTATGCCCGTCTCTCTCTCTCTCTCACTGCCGTTCTCTTTCTCCCGTTCCATCTCATAAAATCGTGCGATTAATGGCTCTACATACGCGCAGATCTCCAAGCCAAATTCGCTCTGGTTCCGCATGCAGCAGCATATTTTTTAACATCAAAGAAAAAGTCTTTCATTAAGTTTCAGTTTTTATCCGAGAATATTTTATTTTCAGGTTTTCCTGCAAATAGAATTTTATCCCTTTTTTTCTACATTTCCTTTTCTTTAAATTGATTTGTCGGTAATATACAAATTATACTACACACACACATATATGTATATACCTCGTGTTACTATTGACTACAAGCATTCGCACTTTGCTTCATGTAATATTCTATTCCGCGCCAGATTTTTTGCTTCTCGCACGAATCACAGAAAGAGTTGGATTAAACACTTATGACGGATAACACTTGAATGAAAATAAAAGCAGGAAAGTACGAATGTACATACGACGCGAAATAAAAGTTGCGATTAGTACCACGGCAAAGTTTTTGTTTTTGACAATCGGATGACATTTGGCGAAGTTACAGTGCGCTGGAGGTAAAAAATATTAAAAGTTTTACGTGCTGTAACTCGGCCAAAAGCCAAAAATCGTCAACGCGAAACAAATACGGTATTTGTCGAGGTGCCAGCTACTACTTTGGTCGGGGAAAAAATTGAAATCCACTTCTAAAAGTTGCCACGCGAAGAATTTTTGAAACTTGGAAACGACATATTTTGAATGAAATGACCTTTCGTAGATGATGATACTTGCAGATTATTTCTTGATTGTTATAATCAGTAATATACAATGGACGTACCAGTTTAATCCATTATCAAAAGTTCAAGTTATACAACAATCCATCCTGTTGCGTGGTCGAAAATTAAAAACGAAATCTCGTTAGACTCGACAAGCGTTGACTTTTCCTAGAGTGTATTTACGGCATACGGCGAATCGTGATTGACAATGGATGTTTTCCTCTTTGCGACCTAAATGTACGTCGATGCCGACCGCACCCCATCGTAGACATCGTGTGCAGCACAATCCCCCGGGTCGTGTTTCGCGGCTGGTGAGTTACGGAAACCAGGCTTGCTTCCCCATTCTCTGACGAGTGACAGCCCACCGTCCAACGTGTGTCACCGACGTCGTCCTAACTCCCTGGAGTCCCGAGAACCCTCGACCCAGCTAACCTAACGATTGTTTGTCAACGATTATGAAAATGCACGGCTCGTCGACTTTGCTATTAGGGCGCGTGCCGTGCGTTACTGATGGGGATATCATTAGCAGGTGCAACAATGAAATCATGTCTACTATTGGAACAGGGGAAGAGGGGGGAACTCTTTCAACAAAATTTAATTCGTCGAAAGTTGATCGTTTGACCCGATCAAACAAATCATGTCTACAGTCTGCAATCAATGACTATTATCGTTACGTTGCAAATCTACTATATAATCGAGTCCGTATCAAAGATTTTTGCAGGGATTGCAAATACTTGCAAAATATAAACGAACGATTGCCCCAGGACAATAAATTGAAGAAAAATGCAGGTATCGCGATTATGAGAAAAATTAAAACCAGTTATACGCGAAGCGTGTCGATCAGCGACGCAGTACCGATGCAGGTTTGGGTTTCCGCAGGCTGGGAAAAACAAGGCACTTTCAAGGAGTGCATTTATTATGTTAACGAGTCCTCCCCGTGGCCTCGCGCAAATCGATTAACGAATAAATCAAACACCCACGAACGTCCGTCGCGACGACGCAGTCGCGGTCTCCTCACGTGAGGCGTCGTGTAGGTTGCATGCGAGATGCGTAGCCGAGATGGCGAACGAGGTCCCTGTTAAAGTCGATCCCGTTTTCATATACGAGGCAGATCTCTCCTCTATTTGTATGACGGCTAAGAGAGATTACAGGTTACGGGACCGGTAATTGACGGACAAAAAGGCGGGCGAACGAGGTGAGACGAGACGAGACGAGACGAGATGATGAGGCGAAGCTGGGAGTCACGCGGAACGAGGGAGCCGGAGACTACATAATAATTGATGATTGCCGGCGAACCGCGGCCCCGTATAATTAAAATAAATTAATAACGAGCGTTAAATAAATCTAGAGCTGAGAGAAGGACGTCATTAGGATGGGATTATCGGCTCTCAAGAGCGATCGCTTACGCAATGCTAGCTCACGTCAGCGAGCCCGCGCCAGATTTATGCCCATCACTGAAGTGGACTGATTATCGCTCAGTCCAAGATAATATTAACGGGTTAATCATTGTATGGAGAACGTACCGTGCACCCGATACAAAATTGCTGCGATTACGGCGGGATTGCCAAAATTCCACCGGGGTTACATTTTAATTAAGCTTCCTATAGTTGAAACGAGTGGCGTATTTCGCGATGGGAAGGTTAGCGAAATGGATCTATTTGGGAATATATCGGGTTTTAATCACTGTTTAATCCTAATACTCATTAGAGTACTTCCTCCTTCTGGTAGAATCACACTGCAATTTACGATATCCTTCAAGAATGTCTAACAGGTGATACCTCAGACGATCGCAATTTCGCATCTGCAAGCTATATAGGTTCCGAATCGAAAAGTCCGACAGGGCTACTGAAAATAAGGGATGGAAATGTTGAGAGAAGACAGGGTTAAAAGATTTACCTGCTCTGGAGTCAACATTGTCTAAAGGAGGGACCACTGTATTGAATATTCGACGAGTTTGAAAACACCTTGATAAATCCTCTCGCAAGTTTTTTGTACGGGAAAGTGGTAAAATCAACGTCATCGACTTGATAGTCGCGGTATTACTTTCATTTTCATCAACGTTGGTCAATGTCACAACGTGAACATATTGATAACTGTCATTTTTTTTTTAACTTTTTCAAACGAGGAAAATGTAATCAAACGACAGGAAATCCGGGGCGAGTTATAGACTCTCGGATAAAAATTGCGTTCGTTAGCGGCAAGAGAGGTTGGAACCGAGACTTAATTAACTCTACATATAGCATACATGCTGCTACTCGTTTTACCCAGAAAATTCACTCTTCTTTGAACCATAAGAAGTGTCACGGCTGCGATGGTCGTCGAAAGTCTGGGGTTGATTAGTTCGCCTTTCATTTTTTCGTGGGGTACAATTCATGTATTTGCTTATTACTGGTCGTTTGACGAGATGGGAATAGGAGATAAAACAATTGTTTCAATAATGAAGGAAAATTGTATAAACGATGAATCCATCCATTGTTTCGTCATTTATTGCTACTTTCACTAGTATGAAATTTACTAATCGATTTTTCGAATTAAACCCGACAGTCATTGACTTCATCGTCTGGTCCTGTTTTGTCTTTAACGTTATAGTTAAAATCACATTCTGGTGTACCGCGTCTATTCCTTTATAACCGGTTAACGTGAATATGTACACGTGGAAATAGATTACAGTCGACTGGCTTCTCGGGAGAATACGGAGCAAACTTCAGGCGAAGTGAAAAGTAGGTTTGGTAATTGAATTTGACTGCGGTGCGACTTTTCTTCAACATTAGTCTCCATGTCGCCGTCCTTTCGCCTTGGTCGACCGATCGAGCGGCCAAAGGCTCGCCGAACCGTGCGAACAGTGACGTCGTTCACTATTGCGGTTCGCAGGGGCGTCAACTAATTACCAAACAAATTAGTAACATTTCAGTGCCGACGCGAACTTTGTTATTATGTCTTGTCTTTAGGTTCTCTTGGCCTGTGGCGAAATAGAATTGGGAGAAGAAATCCAAGTTTGTAGAACAATCTTGGAAATGCATCATTAGGTGATGGATCTTAATGCCCCGACTGTCGCTTCATTATCTATTCCTAACAATTTCTAATGTACATTTCTAACCTTTTAATACAATAGGGGTAATCAATAATGTTTACAAATAATCAAAAGGTGGGTAACAATTTACAATAGATTGCTCGTCTTAATGATTTAAAATACCTCAACATTCCTCGCTTATTTTCATCAGCGTGTAACGATCTCGGCTTTTCAATTTCTACGCAGTAACGTGTGCACGTACCGTGTCCGCTATGCCAGGAGTATTTTTGTCGCGCGCAATTTGTCATTCATTTGTGAAACTACGTGCAGCAAAAGGGTGGTACGTATGCGACAGAAGCCAAGGATTCCACGGCAACCGCTTCGGGTGGTTAGGGTGGCCGACTGGTTAATGGCGGCAAAACCGAGGGAGCACACCCTGAGCATCAGGTCGTTGCCCTTGACCCAGACTCGAACCCCACGGCCCCTCTCCTCTATTTACAAGTCGTGTCGAGGTCTGATCGTCCCGTGACGTTGAAGATGACCCTGCCGGGCAGGAAACGGTACTCGCGACCCTTGCTTTTATTTTCCATCGATCACTATTGTTGAATGTTTTTTTTTCATTTCAATTTTGCAACGAGTTCAAGGATTCCTAATTGCTCTAAAAAATTAATGGATTGGATTATTATTATGAGTGAACTTTCGTGCATTTCATCAAAGTAGAATTGGATGAATTGTGGCCTCTGTAAGAACCAACCAGTGTAAATATGAGATCCGCGCGTAATACAAGTACGCCTTGTGCAAAGAACGTTTATAAATAAAGTACAGCCTATTTCAATGGGCCATTAACAATTACAAACTCGCAACAAGAAAGGCAGAGCAGATTAGCGATACAATAACTCCCTGCATTCGCGAGCCTATTATCGCAGTGTTGTTTTTGCCACATCAAGCACAGTTTCCTGACATCCAGGTGACTCAGGCGTTTGCGTAGCGAGAGTCTCGGTATACGCGGCAATAAAGCAGCGTGTTACGAGCTACTGGCACAATCTCAGAGTGTTACGTAATATCCTGCAGATAGATGCGTCAGTTTCCGCGGAAACTCGCTGCACCTGCCGTTTGCACGTCTGGATTTCTGGAAGCAACGGTAAGCAGGGATCAGGAATATACTGATTGGCGTTTATACTTTATTACCTTTCATCCAGAGGCGTTTTACTGCAGACAAAACTCCCATTCTAAGGTAGAAATAGACGTAGATTTTATTTTACACGAAAGTTATATGATCATCGTAAAAGATTGTCACTGATTCAAAATAAAAGTCAGAATTTGCATTTCATTCGTTGTTTCTTTGATCGCACTGACGTCAGGCGAATGGCGAGTAGGCATTTGTAATTAATTTTACGTCCTCAGAAATCATTTTTAACGACCTTTTGAAGGTTCGGCGTTGGTGTCCTTCGCAGGTAATGGACTTACAAAAGAATTTACTTTGCGTATATGTTGCACGCATCATAGAGGAAGCGCGGATGAGCGAGTACGATGAATGGACACTTCCGTCGTTCATTCATAGAGCGAAAGGCTCAATATAACCATGTCGCTACTTCATTACTTTTACTTCTGTGTTTGCAAATCTTTCTTCGCGCTAATATAGCTGGTTGAATATCGCTGCGGATGCAATTTTATCCGCTGTAATGATTATTATTGTCATTATTCTTTCATTAAATGAATGCACAACTGCTCCTCGTTTCGCAATATGCAAAATGCAAGAAAACCACATAAGATGTGCCGGAAATGTACATTAAAAGTTTAAGTGAGTTCTTGTACACAATTCTAAAAAAATTCACCATGACGATCGTTTATCAATTGTACAAAAGCCTTCCCGAATATCGAGTCAATAAAAGAACGCTGAAACAAAATAACCTGCATCATGACAGGCGCGAGCCGAAAGTTTCGTAATTATCGAAATCACGAAAGTAAAAAAGAAACCGCTTGCTTTTTTCGGTTCCAGAGTAGACATAGCGCGCGCGTTCCCTATAATTACAAGCGTTTTGTTCGTTCTCCCGGTTGCGGCTTTTGAAATAAACGCGCGACTATTACAGCTTTGTAATCGCGCTTATCTTGACGTTGGTGTATACGCGTACGCATACGAACACCCATTACTTACTACACGATATTGCAGCGCAGGCCGATTCTCCAGACTGTGCATCGCGCGCTAGGCTCATAAGTGGATAATTGGCCGATTTCCGTGTCGGCGTTCTCGATAAACACGGGAAAATGCAATATTGTAACGTTTACTTTCCTGATATTGGTATTTCGGGATGCGGTCAGAATTTTACTACTAGCGAGTTAGCACCCGATAAGAATCGCCTGGAAAAGGGGACAGTGACGCTAAATGCACATTTTTCAACCAATTTATTTCTTCATTTTGGTTTTATTTTGTAGAATTTATCGCGTGGTTGTTGTTCGATAACAAAGGATAACATTTTCCAAACATGAGACCATACTACACAATACCGAAGGTCCACTAAATCCGAATCGGAAATTACACCATCACATCAGGTTAACGTCATCCTAACCTCAAATTAAAACAAAAACCGTCCAGCAAACATTTTTGCGAAAATATATCCAGTCCCAGGTTTCGAAGATTCCAAAAATTTTGTCGTCCGGTGTGATTTACACACGACAAGGTAATCCTATTTTTGTTCATCCTTGGCAAATTGCAGAGCTATTTGCGAATACTCCGATGCTCGTTCCGCGTATGCAGCAAAAATCAAAAGTCAAATACGCATCTCGGTACTTTCTGGAAAGGCCGATACTTATCTTTACCGCAGAGTTTGTACCCTTATAGCTGCCAATAGATTCTGAATACGAGATATCTTAATAAGAAATCGCTAGCCGAGAAAAGCATCGGATTCAGTCCGCTTGCTTCGCAAAACGTTGCCATAATTATGCTGAATTGCATAATATATTGTAACATTACGCGATAAGGATACCAACAAATTCATGAATTTATGTTTTGATGGTCGATTAAACAGTCCATGTTAACTGAGACGCGGCACGACGACGTCCCTAATGAAACTTGGTATCTTCAATCGGAAATCAAAATTGGAAATAGAATGAAGTTTTCTAACGAGAAAACTAGCTTCCTTGAAATAAGTCCAACTCGTAAGATCATTGATCTGAAATCACTGCCAGATTTTCTACATCCGAAATAGTTTTGCTAATGGCGAAGCACTATACCTTTAATTCCCTACGCAAAGCGTTAAATTAGAAATTCTGATATCAGATTTTCTCTTAACGACTTCCAAAAGTGCCAGTAATCAGTCCATCAATTCGCAGTGCTTGGGAGGGATCCAACCGGTGCATGCCAATTATAAAGGAGTTCAGAGAAAGTCGAAACTAAGTGATTTCCTTCTACGAAAGAATTTTTCGATCATTAAGGAAACATTAAGATCGATAGTTGTACTTGGATTAGTTATTATATGGTTACCAAAATTATGGCAATGCGAAATACTGGTTGGAAATATGAAGGTAGCTGATCCTCCACATGAGCACTGATGTTGATTTTCCCGCCAATTCACGATATAAACAACCGCCGACCGTTCAAGTTTTAATCCGCTGGAGATTAGTGCGCTCAAGTATCTTTATCGGGGGAGTTTAATTACTAGTTTGCACTTCAATGCAAACATCGATAAATCTTGTATAAATATTTAGTCACTCTCGACTTTCAGCACTTTATCTACTAGCGGAATTCTTAGCTATATGTGACTGTTTTATTTTTCTTACATAACAGTACAATTATTAATAATACGTCGACTGCCCGATACATATTGGGAGAAACGCGTCCAAGACCGGTTAGGCGAGACCGGTAGGGGCACTTATTGCAAAACGATTATTCAAGCCGCCGTTAAAAGTAGGCCGGTGAGTATTAGTCATATTTAACGTCGACTCGATTAGATTACGTTTCAACGTACATCGAGATTTGTGGCAGCATTGTATTATTCCTTGTCCATTCATGATTTCTTCGGCAGTTCCACTCTCTTTTTCGCGGTCGTTCAGTTCAGAATGGTTTCCAAAACAATCGGGACATAATTGCTCGATTTAATTAAAATCACTTTTCGACTTGTCCACAAGAATTGGAAATCGTTGGAATGAAAAAAGGTCTTCATTCGAACTTGGACGAAGCCAGTTTTCCGCGACCGATTCGCACACCATCCCAACGTTAAAGTCGGGCGAATGACGCGTCGTAACCAGAGACTCAGGCACTCGTCACTGACGTTTCCAGCAGCAGGACGGCGAATATTCGCGTCAACGTCGAGCACACCCCCGTTTATTCGACGAGAGTATAATATGTCGCTTTAATTCGCGTCCTCTCGTATTTGCTCTTCCCTTCACATAGCGCGGATTTCCAGGATTAAGACGCACAGCGCAAAGCCCGTGCATACACAGATTATCGTGTCAGTAGCCACAGCGTAGCTTTGTCTTACCTAACCGCCGGCTCGTACAAACTATTTCATCGGGAATCGCTAAGCTTATTAGCCGCGGAAGTGCCCGCCGTCGTGGATGTGATTTCCCTAAAAATACACACCGACCGAGATCCTCCAGGACAGTCCACGGGAACGAGTCCGATCGAGGCACTCAACGGAATTTAATTGCATTTCGGATCGATTGCTGGTAATCTCAGGTTTTCCGCGGACCTCGACAAGTCGTTTTCAACGGGTTTGTGTTTGTGCATATGTAGGCGGTTCTCTATACGCAGTTGTCACTGGCCATTGTACACCTATAATGGACGTACAATGGATGTACTGATGGACGTAAACATGAGTCGGTTTTCCAATGAATAAAAATGTCTTAGTCTGGACATCCATTATTCCTGCATGTCTGGACAACCAATGCACGTCCAGTTTTCGTCCATGAACGAATGGACGTCCAATGCTAATTGGGTCCTTGTCCGGTTTCAATCTTATGGTCATCAATGCAGTGTTTTGTTCACATGAGCTCTTGGAGTCAATGAATTCATTTGGTTCATCACTTCATCGTCGTGAAAAAACAAATTTCTTCCGTTCGAGTCATCTTCAGCCCGACGGATCATGGGCTGAATAGCTAGTGGTAACAAAAACAACGGACATTAATGTTCATGTGAGGAGGAAGAAGAGATTTCGATCTTTGGGACAATGGATTGATTTTTTTTTAAATCCAAACAACGTACTTTTCATACTTTCAGATGTGATAAAGAATAATTTTTCACACGAAAGACCATAGTCGTTAACTCCTACAGTGTTAAAAATGCAATTTAATAAAAGATATTGCAGTCCTTACTTGACGGACTTTGTAAGTGTGTATTATGACATTTTTACTAATGTAAAACGAAATGTATTGTTTAGGGAACTATCAAATATTACAAACACAGTTTCCACCATTATTAGGCATAAATTTCTTGAATCATTGTTATATTTCGAATTGTTGGAACGACTTTCAATGTCAGTTAGTAAACGACGTCGAAGATTAGATGATCGAAAGCAAAAATCATCATTGTCATATCTTATCATTTTACAGCATGGCTTATGGTAAACCTTGAGAATATCAAAGATAAAAGTATCGCCTTAGCGGTGACTAGAGCTGTCGCGAGATTAGAAAGTCTTCGAATTTCATTCGATTCGATTGATCATCCGATCACACTTTAAACAAACAAAGAAAAAAAAACTTATATTTCGTTTTTTAACGAAAGTAAATTGACGTTACATAATCGTTCACAATTTGCCGTCATTAATCGCATGATTAACGGAGCGCGATACTTTTCCCGTAAGTTACGTACCTGATATTAAAACAACATCGATTTCCTATAATTTTATGAAAATATAGATTAATATGGTTGCAACAGTTCCTAATTAACGTAATTGGCACTTGGGGTTAAATAATTCTGAACACGTTGCGTTCGTGTTGATCGATAAATATCGATACCCACTTATTACCTTAAGCGCCTTCATGTCGAGCCTACGTTTTATGTTTTGCAATAGTACACGTATATTGCTGGTAATTAATGAAAAATTACATCTTAATTCATTTCCAAGTGGCTAATTAAATTACGGTAAGTACGATCGTGTTATTCAAATTTATGCCATTTTTGCAGATGAGTTTTTATTCTTTAGTATTTTTATTTTTGCCTATCATTATGATTTTCTCACTTTATAATTATGTACTTTATTGCGTATGTATATACATATATATATTATTTTTATTAAATATATGGGGAGTTTCATAACTGACGTGTAATATTGCAAGAGGTGATTCTGAATTATTTTAGGTTGGCCCTTGCGGACAATTTAGATACATTGCGGTGATGGGCCATCAAGTAATATTTGGTATGCAACTAATCCACTTGCTGGCCTCTTACGTCAGCGTATTTCAATAGTCCATAGGGGCCAACCATAAACATTTCACCATAATTAAACCAGCAATCGAAACAAATTTTGTTGTAGGGCTGGTTTGCCCAAAATTATTCCAAGAATCACCTCTTACAATATTATTTCGAGAGTTTGCACAAATTATGAACCAAAATAATCTTTATTGTAAATTCCCAACTAAACTCTGATATGCAAATCGTCAAGTCTCGACAGTTGCATTCATTCAAAAATGGCGAATGAGTTTTTGTCGACGATTAAAAATTAACAATAACTTGAACAATGAGAATAATGAAATGCGAAAAGTTCATTGCGGAATATTCAGATACTCGCCGTTCGATATATCACATGCAGGAGTTCAATCCGATCCAGTCTTCCGTAGCGACAAGAAACGCGGAGCGACGTATGCAAATGTTCGGTGACAAATGATCTTGTTAGTCACGTGACTCGTGTTGTTCGCAGATATCGTGCTTATATATATATATATGCCTTGATACGTTGCGGTATGTTGCACCGCATTTCAGTCAGTGTACAGGTTTTTTAAAACCGAGTAAACATGACATCACGTCAGTCTGTATTTCTATAATCCCTGGCTGCTGCTTCGATTAGAAAATACATATTGATGACTTACATAATGTGCGCATATATAATGTACAATTGTATTATTAAATTTTTTCTAACATTCTTAGTTTATTCTTTCATCGAATTGTGAAATGTTTTCATTTATAGTTTTTAATTTAAAAACTATATTGCTCCTCTTGATGGTCGTCATGTCCTTTAGAAAGTAAAAAGCTCATTTTTTGTTACGTGACGTTTAAAACATATAAAAAAAGAGAGAATTAAAAACCGAATAAATCAAAACTGATCGAAGAAGGTAAAGGAGGATAAAGATGTTTACAGCGAAGTTCGTCGCCTCCTTGAAGAAATAAGAAAACCGATAATTGTTATGCATCTGAAATTTTTTCATCATCATGAATATATTCATTTTAATGATAAGAAATGTACGTACAACTTATCAATATTTTAAAACATATAAACACTTAGACATTTAAAACGTATAATATTTAAAACGATTTCGTATACGTGATTATTTTGAGGTTCACCGCAAATATTGGCGTTATTGACCAACTTTCATACATATACCGCATTCAAACCAGTAAGAATAATTAATAATTTAATTGAATTTGACAAAGTTAATTATATATATTATTATTCGCAAATGTCAATTTTAGCCATTATGAAAGGTATTTGGCATATTTTATTTAATCGGTTGAATTCAATCGTGATATTTCATATACCATTAATATAATATCGACATTTTTAGGTTGTATCGGTAATAATTAGTTTATATACACTGAAGAAATCTGTTAATAATTAATGGCTTTTTTGGTTTGATTTAATACTCGGTGATAATTGATGTATAGTAATTGAGAATATATAGTCAATACACGGATAGTGCATGTCCATGACTCTATTTTTATCAAGTATTTCAGTTTGCATTATATATTTTATCATTTTATTTTTCATGAATTTTAAAATTATTTTAATATTGCGATTTTTAGTATATACAAATTTATATTTTATCTATACAGTGAGCGAGTCTATACAATATTTTCGGCTCATTATATTTCATCCTAAATTATGAGGATTTACGTTTTTGTGTGAATATTTAATCAGTATTTTAAAATCACTTATTTTTCAAAATTCATTCTTAATTAGTCGTATTTCTTAGCCAATTCTTAGACATTTCAGATATTTACCATGTTAAAGGCATAGGAGAAATGGATAGTGTAAGAAAAAAATGGACAGATTTCTACTAGGGTTTATGTCTTTTTATTTTATATATTTTATACGAATCCGTAAAATGTTCTAAAATTATATCCAACATTTCATGTTCGTTACTATATAACCATACATTTTTGAAGTCATTTTTTTAAATAATTTGTTTCTAAAAGTTTTATAAACGTTTTTCTAACATTTTCAATTAAATTGGCATTTCAATGTAATTTCAATAAAAATTATGTTGTATTATTCATATTACCGGACATCTCTTTTTGGAATAATTTTTTAGATTTTAGAAATGCGATTTTTTATTAATTTTGTATAATCATGAGTGATAGTACACATCATTGGAGTAGTCGACAACATCTTTAAGTTATTTGTCATTTTTACGCATGGGTACACAATTAAACTAATTATTACAAATTCTAAAATACAATTGTGATAATTCATGTAAATGGCATGCGTATTTACACGAAACAATGCAGAACCATAAATTACCATGATGAACGATAGTCATATTTATGAAAAGTAACCCATACATAAGTACTCTTGCACGGTTGACACAACAATTTCTATGGTTGATACAATAATCCAATAACACTATTTTTCGGTGATATTGTCGTGGCGTAACTATATAAGAACATTTTTTGTTCTTATCTCGGAAATAAATAAATAAATAAACAGAATAGATGTGTATATACTATTAAAAACTCGATCGTATAATAAACGTTTAATTCGGGTCTTAACGTATGGTATAAAACTGGTTTATAGTATACGTTTTATAAGTTACGTATAATTCTCGTTTCGATGACCGTCTTCAAAACGTCTTGATATACCATTTTTTGAACGTAAGGCAAACGTTAATTGTATGCGTATTAAATTAGTATATCCAAAACGTATATGTTACCACTTTGACATTCTCATATTCCTATAAAACGTGTTTACATTGGGAGTATAAACTCGTTTAATAAACGGATTTAATGTATGTGTTCCGTAAATCTGACGGTTTAAAAACAGTTTAAAAACGTATTTACGATCTGCAAAGTCGTTCAAATGAAACAATTATAAAGAGCGTTTATGAATAAACATTATATATATTTATATAAATCATTATCAATTTATTTACTTTTTTAACTTCATATTACATACGTCTGAAGGGCAATGATGGACTTAACAATATTTTAAAATAAATATAGAATATGACAGCCCTTTTATCATTACTTAATATATTCGGATGTAGCATACGTAAAGACGTTTTTAAGTGTTTATATTTTTATGAATAACAAACGTTTAACAAATTCGCTTATTAAACTTGTAAATTCCACGTCTTTTATACGTTTTACATACGTGCACTGCAATACGATATTTTGTACATGATATTTAAACGATTAATAAACGCTTCGCATTATATTCGTCTGATGGGAAAGGATGGATTTAATGTTTTGAAATAAACATGATATATATATGTTTATTAACATTTACTTTATTCGGTTAATAAACGTTGTGTGAAGACTATTAACCGTTTTTATCGTAATAAATTATGAACGTTCAATTGCATTTAATGTTAATATATGGGTATTTAAAACGTTGACAATAAACATATTTTATACTACCGTATTATAGACGTACACATCGTAAACGTAATATGCCATGTACTTATACTGTTATATCTGTACTTTTCGTATAGGTACATTAAATAATCTTTTTCATATCATGTTTTAATTAAAGTTATTTTTAAGTTTATGAATAAAAAATGTTTACGAAAATATATTTTTATTTCGAGCGCAGTATTGGTTAATGCATTTTCGATACCCTCTAATTTGTCGCTAATTGAAAGCAATGAATTCCATCCATCGCGTATGTTTGATTAATGAAGCCGGGCATCATTCGCGATAGGACGTACAGCAATCCATTGAACCTAAGATGACTTGCGCAATCAGTGACGTAAACGGAGAAACGCTTGACCGACTCCCATTCAATGATCAATGCTCGAGCGCGGCTTCTCTTTAACCCGAAGTGCGAGGCAGAACGTCAGTCATTTGCATCGGATAAACGCATCGAGTCGGATGTGGACAGATCGTATACAGAAAGTGAAAATGTATTTCACTCTAAAAATGGTTTGTTAAATATCTTTACGGTCATTCTTCATTCGATACATCAGTCGAATTGATCAAGCAGTCATTACCCAGCGATGCTCCCGATCAATCATACTTAGGCTTTTCACAATGAGTATTGTTTACTCGCACTTGTGATGTCTGCGCACATCCGGCCAGGGAAATATATGGTTTCCAATAACTGGTTAACAATAATAATACACGGCGCGATTCTTCCTGCGCAATTTTAAGATGTTTTATGTTTTATGATCACCATGTTCAATTTTTTGGTTTTAGTTGGCCTTTGCTATCGACTTAAATGCATTGAGATGAGGGGCCATCCTCGAATATTTGCCATGCTGTCACCTGGTTCAAGTGTTTTTGCACAGTCCACAAGGGCCAATTAAAAATAACCAAAATATCGAAAATGTGATAAAGAAATAGATATTGTTTTTAATCTAGTGTATTAAAGTCGTACTTTACGCACTTACATACAATAGTTAAAAAAGTGTTCTTTTGCGCCGCATTCCGATATTTCAAAAGCCCTCGATCGGGTTCTTTACCATTGCGCCCTGTACCTTCCATTAAAATGATTAATGATTTCGCGTTTATATCCAAATTAGAAAGGAAAAGAAATGCCAGTATAATAATAGCTTGAACGCACGAAGGTCCGGGCGCGTTGAATCTGCAAAGAGTTCAAGACCGCCTTGAAAATTGCATAAGGCGTGGTGATGTACCTGGTCGCAATAAAACCAATCCGACAGTGTTTATTGTTGAGGCGAACATTTTACGCATCACTCGCAATCAATGACGATAAACCATGTATTCTTTACAAAACTATCTACCATCTTTTCTATTGTGCCAGATGCGTCTTTTATTATCTACTGATGTGTTCCCATCACCTTCAAAAAAGGTTCATAAACGTGACCTTGAAAAATATTTTTATAAATATACGAGACATTAAGTAAATAAAAACAAAAACAAAATTTATAAATAAACCCAGTAGGGATAGGGGGCATAAAAAATAATCGCGTATATATGTACAACGCCGTCAGTGTAAACACACCGGCGTGTTTACACTTACGTAATGAAACCATCGCCCGGCGTCTCGTTAGCCAGTTTCACGTAGGAAGTGGACAATTATATGCGGCTAAAAAAAAAAAATAAATAAATCCAAAGACGAAAATAACGAAATCGTTGACCGACAAGGCGTCTGCCGAGTGACATTGTTTTATGACGTCGAGTCCAAAAAGGAGGCCAAGAATAATTTCGTACGCTACAACCTGCGAGTAAACGAGGTGAAACGCAGGTCGAAAGATAAATGGTGCGAGGGCGTTGAACAAAGTGCAACGTACAGGGGCAACGCGTGGGAGGGACGAAGACGACTGGACGTGGTATAGCGAGGGACGAGGGCGAGTAAGGGCCCGTTAACGATACGTCAGCAGGAGCTCGTCCGTAATCAGCGAAAAATCTCGGGTTTTATCCGCGCTCGCAATCTTTCTTCCCGTATAAAATAAACATTAAAAAAAAAAGAAGAAATGACTGGCCAGTCGACTGGAATTTGCAGCTTCTGCGCGTTCCGCTCTAAAACACTTTTGTACCTCTCGGTAATATACGCTTCCTTGCCGCGTGAGAAAGTGCATCGACCCAAGGGTTAAATCATGATCTGATAAATTCCGGTCTAATTTAAATACATAATTTGACGCAGCTGTCGACCGAGGTTTAGCTCGCGATGATGTATTTTTTTTTTTTTCCTTAATGGAAGCCCAATGAAAACGAGCGTATCTTGCACCAAGAACTCATCGTACCTGTCGTGTAGAATTATATGCCATTGGCTCGATTTACATGATTAATTTGACGGGGTTCGATTCGCTGTGAATATTTGTCCTTTTTTTGCGAGACTCCGATACGCGCTTATCTATATGACTGCTGTAGTGTAAGATATATGTATACATTACGTGCGATTAGTCCTGAAGCAGAAATAATTCGTCTTATTCATCGACGCGAAAGATTTCACGCGTGTAATCTCGTGATAATTTGCATCTCGTAGTGACAGGAAATTTCATTAGTCACATCATATCGAAAGAAATGCATTGTCATTTTAAGAATTTTCATCCATGATTTCAAAATGTTTTGAAAGATTTTGAATAATGTTTAGTTAAAATATAACGAATTGTTAGTATCTTGTGAATTTTGAATGAAAGGACTCTTTCTAACTTAAAAAGTTGTGTTGAATTGTTATAATCATTAAATATAGAGCCATAATAAAGAAACAATAAGTTGTGCACAATAATTATTTATAGATTTTCAAATCATACATAAATAAAGCAATAAAACATAAAAGTCATCATATTCACAATAAAGTACTAGTACACGAGAATACCTAATCTCATATATAGAATTTAAAAAGATGATCCGATGGCAATTTTTTAAATCTTCCGTAATAATTACAGTATCAAATAACACTTTATTTAAATCGTTCCACGCGTCTTAGTCTGGGAATGGTCTGTTTTATAACTAAATTATAAGGACTTTTTATGAACCCTAGTAGAAATCAGTTTGTAAATATCCGGGAGCAAGGTTGGCCCTGACTCGCGCCCGGATATCTATCAAGGCGCGAGTCAGGGCCCAGGGAGCAAGGTTGGCCCTGACTCGCGCCCGGATATCTATCAAGGCGCGAGTCAGGGCCCAGCTTGCGCCCGGATATTTAGGAACAGATTTCTACTAGGGAATTTCTATGAATATTCACGTTTTCCATGAATGTTTACAAATTTTCGAGAGTAATCATCATTGTTTATATGAATTTCTACAAATCACCACGAATTTCCAGGAATTGTCATGATTTTTATTAATTTCTATTCATTTCCAGGAATTTTCATGAATATATGAATTTGCATAAATCTACGAATTTTCATGAATTTCTACGAATTGTCCTCCATTTTGATAAATTTCCATGGATTTCCATAATTGCCATGCTTATTTGCGAATTTATAAACATCTACGAATTTTTATGAATCTCCACGAATTTCCTGGAATTTTCTTGAATTTGTATAAATTACCATAAATATATCTATGAATTATCGCAAATCTTCACGAACTGTCAGGAATTTCAATGATCTTTGTGGATTTATAAACATGTCTAGAAAGTTTCGTGAATATTTATGACTTTGCATAAATATCCTCTACGAATTTTCATGAATTTCTACGAATTTCAATGAATTTCCATAAATATTCGTCATGAATGTTCACAAATCTTCATGAATTTTCTATGAATTTCCAGGAGTCGCCACGATTTTTTATGAATTTATAAATATTTCCTTGAATTTCAATGACTATTTAGGAATTTGCATAAATATCATCAACGAATTTTCATGAATTTTCATGAATTTCTACGAATTTCAATGAATTTCCAGGAATCGCCATGATTTTTTATGAATTTATAAATATTTCCTTGAATTTCAATGACTATTTACGAATTTGCATAAGATTCAAGATTCAAGATTTGGGATTTTGGAGCTGGTGACTTTAAATATTCGCCTTGACACTTTGTCCGGATGTCGAACTTTTGTGTCATGCTCCTTTTAGAGGCTGTGAGGCCTCTATATTGAGTCCATTCTGAGTTTCTTATAGAGCCTCAGAATGGAGGATATATTACTATCCTTTAAGCCTTCGGAAGAACGATAGTTCTTTGTCGAAGATCTGAATTTGCATAAATATCATCAACGAATTTTCATGAATTTCCATAAATATTCATGAATTTTCTTGAATTTCTATGAATTTCCAGGAATCGCCATGATTTTTTTATGCATTTATAAATATTTCCTGGAGTTGTCCACAATTGTTATGAATCCACGAATTAAAAATTTTTTAAATTTTAATGTATTTTACATAAGTTTGTAAACTATTATAAATTTCAAGAGTTATTTTAACAAAAATATTGAAATATACTTATGAACATTACAGACTTATTTATTATGATTCTTAGAAATTAAAAAACTCACAAACTTATACCGAATCACTCTGTATAATTATTGCGAAAATGCACAAAGATTGCTGAAGAAAATAAAACTATACGAATTCAATATATACAGAAAAAAAAATAAACAAGCAATGCAACACACTGGAAAATCCCGCATGAAATTTTCCCGTTTAACCACTCACCGTTTTAATTTAAGAAAAAGCTAATTACTATCCAATACGCGATAACAATGCACGCAACGAGTGGTCGTACGTTTCGCGACTGGATTAAATTTAATACAAAAGTGGTCGCAAACCACTCGCTACGTTATTATCCAAGTGTCAGCCGTTATTATCGACAAAGTCATTATCAGCGCTGAATCTTCCGCGAGAAACGAGCGGGTTATTCTCCTTCTCTCGCATTTTTTTTCTCCCTTCTTTGCGGAATGAAAACAAACGGGGCGGTTGCGCCTCTTCGACCTACATATATGCGCGTAACTGTACGTGCAAGTATATATACGGAGGTGCATACATATATATACGCGAACGAACGAGCGATGGTTAGGTGGGTTGGCGCACTGCACTCCATTGTCAAGAGGATTACGATAATTGCAGTGACCTAAAAAGTGTACTTGATAAAAATAGAGTGATCAGAGAATTGCACCGGGCCATCTATACTATATACATACCAAGTCACTGGAGGGAAGGATGATGGAAAGTGTAAGGGATTGAGAGGATGGACACAGGTTTAGGGGATGAGGACGAGCGAAAGTGATAGAGAAACAGAGACTGAATTTAATGAACGACTGAAGAGAGTCGTCTTTGCAACGACTGTAATGTACTTGGAGAATGTTCAATTTATTTACCATCAGTCGATAACGACTTCGGTATCATTATTATTATCATTATTATTATTATTATTATTATTATTATCACCAAAATATCGAACTGTAATTGCACGACAAAATGTTTACATCGGTTATAAAGGAATATTTTTTTATATGTATATGATTAAAAAAAATTCCAAACCGCTGCCAGATTATAATTATAGTGATCCTATTTCCTGCTCTAAAACTAAGTTTTAAAGCCATCAATCAATAGTAATGGATAACCGTTATTAATAAAAGAAAACAATTAAACTGATAATTAATTTTAACCTCCGTTAAATATATTATTTTTTCATACATGCATTTTCTATACGGAAGTATAATTACGCGTCATTCTTCGCCACAAAAAAAAAAATATTTAATCTATGAAATCTACCTTGTATGCTTCATAATTTCTTAACGCATTTGAATACAAAGGGTACGAAAAACGCGAACATAAAAAAGCGGAGCAAAAAAGGCTCACCTACCGTGTGCGAGCTCAACCTTCTGCGAAGGAAATTTTAAACGACGGCAATTTTAATCGCTTCAGAACTAATAGTAATCACAAAAAATACGCTTTTTTATGTCCACGTAAAACTATTCAAATAAAAGTATAATAAGCGCATCTATTCGAGTTTTATTAATGGCTTATTTTCCTCTTCGTTATTCTTCTATCCGTAAAAGTCTCGTTTATGATCGCATAGAAAATGTTCGATAATCTTTTAGATGTCATAAAAAAACACTATATTTCTTTTAGTTTTCGTATTGTATTATATTTATTTTGTTGACATATCAAATTTCAAGCTTAAAATCCCTCGAGTTACAAGTTTCATTCGAACCGGAATTATTTTTAAGATATCTTCCACCCTATTTGAATCGCCATTTTGAATTTTAAAAATTTAATGACAGATTCTGCAACGGCGACATCAAATAACCCCGAATAATAAGTTCCAAGCGAATTCCATCGATTATTTCTAAACTCGTCCGACATATTAGATCCGCCATTTTGGATTTTTGAAATGAGACGTCCGGTTATGTTTCAGCGACCTCTCAAAATCTAGAGCGAATTCAAGCGATTCATAAGAATTCTTCCGCCATTTTGAATTTTGCATATGCATAACCATCTTCTTCTTTCAACTCTTGAGGTATAAACTTGGAAAAACAAAATGACAAAGTGAAAAACGCGCTCCATCAATGTCAAATCCGTTTTTCGTCAAATTTTTAAGATTTAACGTCTCCCCACGGACTCAATTTTTATCGAAAACAAACGAATGAGGGTGCAAATTCTTCGTCTTTTCAAGCTCTACAACTATGTTTATATGATATTTCGCTATCTATTTACGGAAATGAGTTAGATGCGAAAAACCGCAAAAAAGTCAATTTTATCCCTTTATGAGGCCATAACTAGCGAAATATTCATCTAAGATAATATGCTCTTAAAGAGGAATTGTTGGGCTTGAAAAATTCTTTAAAATGCGCCCTTACTCGTTAATATAGGTTGAAAATGAGCCGAGTTATTGCAAAAACAGTAATTTTTTTTTGCTAAACTTCAATTGCTCGCCATTCAAATTCTATGCGTCGGATCGAATTTTGGTAAGGGACTTTTTGATTTCAAATTTCACGAAGAATCGCCTTCTGAAATTATATCCTCCATTTCTGGGATACCCTGTATATATAAACCATGTCCTGATTTCTGTTCAACATCACTGTGAAGTGGGGCTCGCTACATTGGCATAGGTTTATTTTGCAATTACCCTATGCCATCCATACGTATGTAGTACAGAGAGGGGCGACAACAGTTGCAACTTTGGGAACCTGCTGGCAGATGATTACTGATCTGTACCCCCGGGGCCAATGTGCAATCGGAAAAAAAGTCATAAAAGCAGATGCGATAATGAATAATAAGTAACGTCTGAACTATTTTTAAAATTTACATTTTTATTTGAAAAATTTGAACGTAATTTTTTTTGTTTAATGTTCATAAACATATAACAAAGGACAATTACGAGTAACTTCTATTAATTTACACAAATTGAATAAATGTCAAATGTACATCATCATTTATGATTTTCGATTTTCTGAAATAAATTTTCAGCCATTATTGCTGAATTCACAAACAAAGCAGCTTCCAATCGTAACTTGAAAATCCAGCCCTACATTCGCTTTCGATTCTTCCGTATAAGCGTCGCACAAATTCCTGAAAGGTCTTGAATAACGCGAAATCCTCTGCCATATTTTACGCAAGGCGAAGGAGCGGAAGACGCAGGGTCGATCGGGAATTTCCGCGGACCAGAGGGAAGCACAATCGTTGGAGAGCCGACGCGGTAGGCACGGAACGATAAAGGAAATTATTTAGTTCCCATTAACGTCACTCGCATTTACTCGACGACACTCCCCCAAACCACCCCCCAGCTCACCCCGAACCCTCCTCTTCGCTCCCTCAGGTCGTGCGGTGTATACGCGTCGCCGACGCCTTTTTTATCCCTTCGCCTTTTTCCGAGATCCCTTTACTGCTCGTTATTTAACCTCGTGAGTCGTTGGATGAGTCGTTGGATTTGATCCTACTCACGGCAAATGGTTTATATTATATTAAGCCCGTAACAATAATTGCGCACCCTCATCCGCGCGACTCGCATTCATTCGTTGCGTGAACTAGATTAAGGGATGGGGCGATGAAACAATTCGAATTGTGCACGAGGTCTTTTTTTTTAAGATTATAAAATGTAGTAACTTTTATGTCGTAATCTGTGCTGTTAAATGCTAGAGTATATCAAGCAATAGAATTAAAAATAATCCTAGAAAATAAACACGCTAATCACCTTTAACGATCCTACAATGGAGTAAAAGCATCAAAATATTTATTTTGTCTCTGGATTGCTAATTGCAAGGCATATATACGTATACACCGTTTGTAATTCGGAATAGTGCACGTTAATAAGGCGTATCAACATAATTCACATCCACAGTCTTAAAAATATCTTTTCCTCGTGTGCGGTTGCATTTAAGCACTATCAGATCTATTTATGCATCTTTCCGTTCACGTTTTCGCACCGGCTGATTCATTTTATGTCAATAAAATTGAGACTTGTTATTTTTTATTTTTCTCTCACCTTCATCTACCTGACTGTAAAATTCGAAATTTCAAAGAGTTTACAAAAGGTATAATCACAGAATCGCATCCTGCAAATATCGATAGTCATTATCCAATCACACGATTACTAACCTAACCCGAGCCAAGTTAGCGGGATCCGCATATCGTATAATCACGTTG
Source organism: Trichopria nigra (assembly GCA_030522945.1). Taxonomy (NCBI): domain Eukaryota; kingdom Metazoa; phylum Arthropoda; class Insecta; order Hymenoptera; family Diapriidae; genus Trichopria; species Trichopria nigra. The sequence goes on along the minus strand of JAPYZR010000104.1, from coordinate 21,397 downwards.
CGGTGATAATATGCTCTAATGCGGCTGAAGCATGTGTTGACTCCATGACATGTCTCCAGAATGTATAAAACCTTTTTACAGAGCTTTTAGATCCTAAGTGCAATGACTGAATATTCCAATATAAGCGGCAAAAATATTATGTCGATATTGTAACGCCGATGAGTACCCGCTGCGAAGTTCACCTGCACCTTTCTGTTGCCCTCGCAACTACTTTGGGGGGACATAATGCAAAAACGCGATTTCTCAGCAGGTCCTTAAGTATACTATTATCGCCGTAGAAGTCGGAGCTCTCATTGTGACCGCAATTCGACAAGAGTATAGAATTACAGGAGGAGGAAAACGATACACGGAACCGAACTCTTGCGAAAGCTTTCTTCAACCGTCTTGAATATCGCGTCGCGTTACTAAGAGCTTTGGCGGATGGAGCAACGTCCATAACGGCTGCTCCAAAGGGCCGGTCGCGTCAAAGTGCTGCGACTTACCTCTTCCTACACATAGATTCTTGAGCATCCAGTCCGTAGGTCGATGCCTGTTCGATATTTCTCTTGTATATCGTGTCTCCGTAATGCTCTTTTTATCGTCGCGAAACATCCACGGAATGCCGGTCATTTAAGTAGGTTTTGTCGTTATCGAAAGCCGACTGTCCGCGGAATTTCTCGGTTCTTACGCACTTGACAACACGCCGATTGGGAATCGATCGCGATTCGACATTCTGTCACATCGCTAATGGAGGGTGGAACGCGAAAAATCTCGTAAATCACTTTCTTTCGGCAATTCCGTACAAATCAATTTCCAACTAAATTGACACGTTAGTCATCGGTCCAACTTGAATCTGGTATGGATAAACGAATCGACATTTTTTTTTTTAGAGAAATTACATATTTGGGTCTAATAACAAGTCCAGACATATTTTGCTAATCTCACTCGTGTAATTTCGTAATTCGTATTTTACAAGCATTCGGTCGTAACGCAGATAATTTATCTGCGGATTTGCGAATGCGCGAGCAAAGGTTCGAAAGGAAGTTAATTAAGTTTGCTGGAATAATCTTCAGGAACGTTTGGAGAAGCCCCTTTTTCTGTGATTGAAAAATTCCTCAGCAAGAGTAGTGGTGAGGTGTACTCTCCGATATGGCAACTCGAATACTCCAGATTCGACGGTAGTGTACATCTCCTTGATTCCGAGAGAATTCCGTCGTCACGCTCTTTTATAAATATTTATCCTCATTTGAATCTCGCGGGGCTGCCTGCTGAAGAACGTCTGCCGCACGTACGTATTTGTTCTTGCAAATCTTTTATACGTTTCGAACTCGGATTTGCATCCGTAACGGGTATGGGCACTTTTCCGTTTGCTTCGCCCTAGTCCTTTTCTCCACCTCCCTCCCACCGCCTCCACTCCTTTTTCGTTTTGCATTGCCCGTAAGGGTCGACGTTAAAGACTCTCGCAGTCTCAACTGCGCTTCACTGTTTACCATGCAGAAACCTATCATTTATGAATATAAATGGTTGGTCAAGCTCGTCCGGCAGAATCCGTGCGTCATGATGCATCCAGCATCCAGGGTTTGCTTCTTTCTCTTCCCACGTCACATCTCTCATGGTCATTCTCACTTTACATTTCACTCATTATGCGTCAAAGTTACAAAAGGGAAATGTCACTTTGACGATGAAACGTCAATCTTAATTGAAAAGAATAAGTCATAATTGAACTGAAATGAGTTAAAACGTTTTGTATTGTTCTCGGCTATCCACAATTTACGATTCATCTTCGTTGAGGATCCTAATAATCGACGATGCGGTGAGGCTGGAACAGATTCTAATTAAGATCTCATTTCAATGAAGTCCTACATGCATCAATTGAGTTCGCATCTTACGTTAACCTTACAAAGCGGCACGGAATACTCGCGCGCTCCGAGCTATCACGAGGCGTGACGAACATGGTACAAAGGGACCCCTCTGAGGATTCGGACGAATTCCTTGGCACGTCTTCCCTGTGATTGTGCGGCAACATACCTGCTTATACGGTCTAACATATACGCACATGCATGTACAGTCAGGCCGCGTAAAAGATCTTTTTTCTGACGCGTATCATTCCGTGGGAGGATAGGAATCTGAACTATGCGATTAAAGTGGTTATTACGCTTAATTAGTATCGCAATTATGCTATTTTTAACTGGCTGTGATCATGCGGTAAGAAATCGTGAAATGTCCAGTCGATGCGATCTGAATTAAAATCTTACTGTTTTCAAATGTGAACTAATTTTCGCCTATTGTTAAAAATACTGATTGCATTGTAAACAATACTGTAAACGCTGGTATGTTTCATTTCATTCTAATTATTCCTCCATGATAATACAATAACAAACAATCGCTTCGTCTCACGGTTCGACTATACCGCCACGCATGCGGTTGGCCTGATGAAGGTAGGGTTAGAACAGAGATTCGAACGAAAGCAATGGAAAGAGTAAAAAAAGACAGAAAGAGAAAGAGGGAGAGAGGAGGGCGGAAGAAACGCGGCGTATAATCAGACTCAAGGGCGTCTGGACTAAAAGCAAGCTAGCTGGTGCGACTTCGGACTTACAGAAGAAAGTGCATCAACACTGTGCACCGTCCTACCACCACGTTGGTTCCGCTTCAAACAGTGGTGCTCAGTTTTAAACAGCGACAATCGGACATGATTCATGAATCTCTTCAGAATGGACAATGACTTTTTGAAGAGTGATACCATTATCGGTCGAAAATTTGTACAATCTCCGTATGCAAGATCAATATCATTTTGCGAATGATGAAATCAAGAGATTGTTTATAAGATGACGGACAGGGAATGTAATGCGTAGCGCAATAAAACGGAAATTCTCCCAATCCGCACAGTGTTTGGCATCATAAGGAGGCACCCATTTTGGTTCAACACATTTCGTTTGATCTTTGCGTATTGCACAAGCATCCTGCCATATCGGCTGCCGAGTTTTGCCGCCCGAACGACGAGGTCTTCAGTTGCAACTGTACGCGTGCACAATCTCGCGACCTCGGAAGCTTCTCAGAACTTGTTGCGCAGCGCGGCTTTTCTCGTTGCCACGTCTTTAATTAATATTCTTAGAAAGACGATAATAGCGCACTAGACTCTGTCATCCTCTGTTGCCCAGGAAAAGAAGGAAGGGGAAGAGGATATGAAACTCCTACATTAGTCGACTTCAAGGAGTTTGCGCCACTTTCTTGAACCGTCAACATATGACGGCATTGCCGATTGGCACCGGAAGGAGTCTAAATCTTAAACATATATCGATGACATTATTTGTTTAGATTCCATCGTGCAAAATCCGATGGATTTCCTCAATTCCTCAATACAATGGGTGTAAACATAAATAGGTTTTCTAATGGACAAAAGCTAGACATCCATTGATTGACCAATGTTCAGGTCAATCTCGAGATACCCATATTTTTCTGGACACCTAATGTACGTCCAGTGCTAATTGGGTCAGCATAATCACTTTTTGAGATAAAAAAGAAAAAAAAATTCTATAAGTTGGATTTAAACTACTATAGAAACCGTCTCGCTGAGATATTCTATTAATCACGACTCTGAAGGGCAAATAGCGTATATTTTTCTTGTTTGATCGTTACAGTTTTTCATCAAATATCTACCACAACTTCAACAACTGACCAATGATGAAGACCTTTCTCCAGAATCTCCATCAGTGACCCTAGGTGTGTTTACAAAACGCCCAATTACTTAGACAAGGGTTGATGGGAGTTGGCGAAGTAGTTGGTCAATTAGGTAGGTGTTAATACCCCACAATTCGAACTGTATTCAGAATTTCATCTGCGATGCACCCTTCTCGTGAATAATGTTAGTGAGGTACGGCTATTCAATCGTTGAGTTACACTGCAGGTATGTTCCAGTAGGTAAATTCACTCGACTTACTGTTCAATGATAACATTCTTTTTGTCGTCGCATTTAAATTTAAATGAGCAGAAGTTTACTTTATAAAAGGATAATGCGTCGTAGCAGACCATCGCCGATTTGAATGTTTTGCTCGCGAATTTACAGTGTTCATTAGTTAAACGAGTCTGAGAACTGCGCGGCAAAAGGGAAGGAGATAAGCACTGCAAGGGAGATAAATATAGAGAAAAAGAGGAGAAGAATGCACGAAGGGAAAAGCGCATGGATAACCACCGGCATCAGAGTATAGAAGGGATATGGAGAGCGCCAGTTGGAGGAGGGATAATAAATGAGAGCCGAAATAGAAGGCTGTAAAAAGAGATAAACAGGCCGGCGGAAAAGCGAGAAAGAGGGGAAAAAAGAGATATCTGATGAATAGACTAAATAAAGAGAAAACGGTAGGAGGCTGGGAGAAGAGGATGCGAAGTAGGGAAGGTACGCGTTAAAACTGAAAATCGACGATGCGCGAGATATTTTATCTGCCAGCTGCACGTGGAGATTTACACGGTGGAGTGGTGTAGTAATGTCGGCGACGTCAACCAGCGAATCTGCCCGGGTTGTAACGTTGTCCAACGCGACGTAACGCGGGCGTAACGTCTTGGAACGAATGCGACAAGTTAGACAAGCAGACAAATGAGAGCTGTTTCGGATTAACGTCCGCTACTGTCCTTCGACCTGACCACTCTACGGTCCGCGATGAGCGTTCCTCTACAAGATGAAGCTCGAGGAGACGGACTTTACGCTCGAACTCCCGACGAAACTGGGGCGCGTTTCGAAAGGAAACGAGGCGGGCTGCAAGTGTCGTCGTTGCGTGCAGGATCTACGTACTTTGTCTTTGTTTTTTATTCCTTTGTGCAGGAAACGCAGTCTCGAAATTCTGCATTACCCGGCATTTCTTAGAGGTCAGTGATTTTAACTTTCCAACTAGAAAATATTATATACTCGGGAATTACCAGTGAATGCGATCACGATGATGCATTGTCCGTACGGTTTTTATGAGTTGATGAAGATCATCGATTGACATTGACTAACATCCAGTTGCGTCTAGAGCCGACTTAACCCTCTACTATCAAATGGAATACGTAATACAGATTTTTCTGTAGCTATTGGTGACGCACCTATTCAGACCTTGTCGACTGGATGTTGGGATATGGTGTGCTGTTTCTAGTATCGCGAGAGAAGCAGTAAACCATAAGACAATAAAAAAGAAACCCACAGAGAACATTAACCGGTAAAAGGTGACATAAACATGCTCTACTTTCAAGAGACTCTGGGGACGGAACCGGGGAATCATGTCGTATTAAGAACATTCGAATTTCCCTTCCATAATCCCTGTAAGATATAAGAGAACATCTCTCTCAGTGGTTATTCGGAAGTAGCCGGGAAAAAGCGTGGAATCCATGGGCATGTCTTTTGGCAATCTCCGTCGTGTTAACTGCCAACGTAGGTGGCGACGAAGCATGAAATGATTAAACATTGCTACGATAATTGCCTGAAATAACTGCGCCACGCGTAGACTCGCCAGACGACAAGACTAGTTTTCGGCTGTCTGGTCTAACGAGCTCCCATTGCCGAATTACCTTGATGCAATCTCGTCGGTGGATATTTACGGAGATTCCATTTTCAAAATTAACTTCACTTGGTTCCTAGTTTCAGTAATGATAAACACCTTCATCAGTAATTGAGTTAATCTAAACTATTCCTTGGATGGTTTGAGTAATTTCGATACTGAAAACTGGGATACCATAAGGTCGCACAAGAACTTGGATATCACCAAAGAAGGATTCAAATATGACTTGCGTAATGAACGCGAAAAGGATTTTTCAACGGAATCTCTAAAGTTGATCGATCAGGTTGGTTCAGCTGGAGGACGTTGGAGGTTCATCGTTGATCTTTAGTGTCTTTTCGCTACGGTTAGGTGTTCGTGCGATGGAGTTGCATGGTTAAAGAAGCGTAGTAATTAAATCAACGGCCCATTAGTGAGACCCATCGGACCTACATCGTCATGGATTCCGTCTAATTAATGCAGGGCGATGCCGGTGGTAGCCGTGTAGACAAGATTGAAGACAGACCGAGGGGACCAGCTGGTCGCAGAAGGAGATCCGACTCGAAGGAATCGCGAAGGACTACACATTTACGATGCTGAGGGGATGATGGCGAGGAGAGTGAAACGATAATGGAGAGGTAATCACGAAAGGATGAGCTGCAGACGAGAACACGAAACGGTCTCTCGGCAAGCGTTTTAGGGATTACGACGCGTCGACATGAAATTATGGCTGCTATTCCACTTATTCTTCTCCCTGACTCTCTCTCTCTCTCTCTCTCTATTAGATCTCGCTTTCTCCTTTCTTCCAGCCTTTCTCGAGGTTTTCGATCCTTCTTTTTCAATGCAATCTCCACCGTGCGCTGTCTGCATTGGGTTCGCGGTTTGCGTAACCTTTTTTCGCGGATTGACTCGCACGGAGCTTCTTTTCAATTCTGTTCTGATTTGCTTTCTCTTAATATACGCGCTAAATGACGTTTACTGAAATAAGTTAGACATGGAAAGGAAAGATCATATTGCCGTGGATTAACTCGTAATATCGGTCGAATGGGCACTATAACATGCTTTTCATTTAAACATTATCCCTTAGTTGATGAAAGAAAATATGAGTTTTCAGTAGTCATTATTATTCTCGAAGCTAAATACAATGTCTATTAGGAAATAGTATATTACGCAACTGGTGATCTCGGACAAGTGAGGAGTTTATCACATGAGCGAATCGAGTTCACAAGTTAAAGTAGATTTTTTCAACGTGTCACATTAATTGTGCCTCCCACATTCGTTTCTACTATTCATTTGAAGTATATATGTTATACAAGATATAACACACGTATTTCATTTTTTATCTTAATACTCAAATGGTATGATGAGGCAAATGCTAAAGCTCGTTATAGAACTGTAAATACGTCGGTCTGACAGTATCGGGTGAAGCGTCAGCTGAAATGCTCATGCTTTGGATTTCCTTGATTCTAATGAAGGAGGACTAATTTCCGATAGACGCGGAACCTACATGTCACGTTTAGATTAATGTTATGCATTCCCTCCCTTTCTTTTAGCGCCAATTAATGGAAAATTATTACAAATTATACAATTATCACATCTTTAACCTTATTTCTATAATCGTTTATAAAGTATGTGTACAACATGGTATTATTCAATTCCTAGCAAGTATAACACCATGTTTTTACTTACTATACAGAAATAAAAAGGAACCACAGAATTACTTCAACGATTTTTGAATTGGGACTGACATTCAGTAATTTAGGAAGTTTGTTCATAATATCGAATGTCTGAATTATGACTCTTACCAACTTTTATTTGCGTGCTTAAAACCCACAATGTGAAGTTTATGAACGTGATCTTACAGTTCAACGACGGTCATCAAACTTTCTACAAAGGACTACAAATCAGCATCAGGTTGTAAAAATAGTTATTACTTTTCAAGTTGGAAAACATACATAGGGTGGAGTAACGAATAACACTTACTTATATAATTTGTATTGCAACAATTGTTCCTTACGGAAATGTGCGCAAATGCGATTTATATTGTAAAAATCCCAATTGACAAAAACTGGACTTAGATTAATCGCCAAAGTAAGTGTGAGTCTGGACATATCCGTATTTATCCATACATACCTACAGATCCAATGTACATCCAACAGATGAATTGGCAAAAAGTGAATGGAAGATAAAATGAATGGACGACTCATGGATGTCCAGTGGATGTCTAGTTCTAATTGGCTAACGAAGAAAACGATAAAAATCCAGATTTCTATGGGGGAAATCTTTTCATCACGAAAATAATATTTTGGCCAAGTTCTAGAATTGTCCAAAATAATATTTCTATCGACTCGGTGTCCATTCACGGGTTCACAGCATCTTGGACGTGTTTCTTTCAATGTATAATCCGCACAAAGGCTCGCGAGTCTGGCGGTCACGTCGCGATGAAAAGTGGAGCCGGGGTGATGTTTGTTTGTATCGAAGAGCGCAGCATTGTTCAGCAGTTCCCTTCAATACTGCGAGGCCTGCATTTAATGGGCTTTCGGTGTTTGACGCGTCGCGACGTATACGATTGAACGTACTCACGTTCCCCGATATTCTCCAGTGTGCACATACGTCCCGCTTGCGTCAGGCGCGCGCACACACGCATGTTTGCCATGGGTATATATGCAAATTCCGTCGCAAGAGGCGTCTCACGCGAACCGCATATTGTATATATCATGTCTCTTCACGGAGCCTGCACTCCCAGACAGGAGAAAAATACGCGTGTTAATTGCTGCCCGTATCGTTTCAATTTTCATTCCGCGTCTCGGGTGCTTTATTTTTTAAGACGGTAATTGGAGCGCATTTTTTTCTATTCGATCATATTGAAAAATCAAAAGATATTTGAATCGACATTACCGTTGGTCGCAACATTTTAATAATGAAATGTACGAAGGGTGCTGCGCGGACGCAATCGTGCAAGTTTATATGTTATCCGAAATAATTGCATTTTTATGGCGCAATCCACAAGTGGAACGGGCGCCCAATCGCCATAATCTGATGATATTCGCCATGGGTATATTTCCCAAGGGAACTTTTACGGAGTGTAAGGTCAAGAAGGGTGGATGATAGCAAGCCGTTGTCGAGTTGACAAAAGCACGCATTAGAGAGATATTCGAAACATCATATTGTTGAATTCTGCATTGAGGTGACAAAATATCAATATCCACTCCTTTAAATTACATTTTTTGTAATAAGAGGATTAACCTAATTGACGACAATAATTCATAAAATGGTGCTAGAACAGCAATAATCACGTCGACCGATGAGGTACGTCGGTCTAGTAAATGATGTACAGTGAAGCAACGAAACATTCGTTAAGTTCGGATGTGAGAAAGTAAAGAGTGGCAGAAATCCAGAAGCTTTCCCGGAATACTTGGCGAGGTAGACTCATGAAGGGGTTATTCCAAAGTTTGACTGAATCAGTTTGAAGGAGAACGGATCGAAAGGGTTAGCGAAGAATGGGAACTTGAGAGAAGAGAAGAGACCCGTTATCACCTCGCTGCCTTTCATAAGTGTTATGTCTCCCCAAGGATCTTCCTGATATATTGACGCCGCAGTCTAAATGAAAAAATGCAATCGGACAAGTCGCCTGAATCTTTGTAATTATTATCGATCCATAAAGACATATTACACCTTTCCTTTCATTCATCAATCTTTAAGAAATCCTCGGGAATTTATTGGTTTAGAAGCTCCGATTGCCTGACGATGCGTTGTGAAATACACGCCGAAAAGACTTTTTTTTTCACCAACTGATTTCGTGAAAATGTGAATATCGCACGAGAGGGTGAACTACGCCTAGTTGCGGCGGTAAATTACGAAGAGCTTACTCCCACTAGATTCGCATTAGTCAATGATAGTAGTTCGCGTTTCTTGGGGGCTGGCAGGGCGACGTCTAGGATCCTTTTTACGGCATCCTCGACGTGCTAGTGCGAGCGTGCCGCTGGCAGTGGGTGGAGCGGAAGATCGTGCATTAAATTAATATCCGATAACCGGCTGCGGCGTTGACATCCTCCGAGGGGAATCGAAGTTTAAGCCTCCGCGCGCCGTGGACGCGAATGTTGCCTCTGAATTTTCCGAGGGCGACAAGACAATGCCGAAGCGACAAGATACTCGCCCTGCTTTTTCGTTCAATTATAAAGCGATCAACGTCCACCGCTCTAGACGTCTATTTAACGAGTCCAGATGGAAAACTCGCTCATCGTAATTCTTTTTTACGATATTCTAGCTTACTTTCTTAGGACGCCGCGGCGTAGCACGCGCGCGAACCGGCACTCTGCAACTTGGACTTTTTATGGGTGCTGGCGTCTCCCGGGAGAAGAACGTTAGGTACAGTAATTTCATCTGGGCGCCTTTCTTCCCCGCAAAAGCGGCGAAAGCCATCACTTTGTCTCACTAGTAAAGATCCCTTCTCCACGAGAGGCGAGATCGGTCGATCAACGCATAATTTATCACGAGGCGAACCCGCTGAAAACTGGTCGACCACTTTATTCCGGTAAATTCGTAATGGCAAAAATCGCATCTTTCCCTATCATCGCGCAAAAGTCGAACAAAGCAATTGTTTCCATTGAGTTATCGGTATTCGGTTTATTTACTTTCGAGATTAACCTACGTCAGAGGTACTTGGCTCCGTGGAAACTTTATGAAAATAAAGCGCGATACAATCTTGCTAAGGCCATTCTAGGGTTAATTTCAAACTCGTTCGACAGCTCGGAAATATTTTGCGAACGGGATTTCAAGCGATTCCAGCTGTCGCAACTTTCGAAAGCGCTGCGGCCCTTAAAAGCAAGGTACATTGTGCTTTGCAATTACGATCGATCGATATCAAACTGAACTTGAACTCGCCCAATGTATTCAAATCGATGCAATAACTTTAGTTTCAACGCCTGTAGCCTCTCCTAAAATTGAGGCTGAATCAACGTGCTGTACATTTCCATTACACCGTTCGATTTTCGATAGTAATCGAAAATTCCGATAATGCTACCTCTCGAAATCAGGAAAGACGGCCCAGAAACTATAAAAACTTGAATGGTTTCCAATGTATTGTAGTATATTCCGCACTATCGTAGTTCAAGCGCTACGCCGAAATTCTGAGCATTCCATTAGCCCAGGCGTCTTGCCGGAATCTTGTTGAAATATCCTCTACCCTGACTGGGGGTCTCTAGGGAAGTCTCGTCCGTGTTTACATTAGAAAGCAAGTTGAATTCTCCAACTATCGAGGAAAGCACTACCTTCAATCACTTGGGAACATCGGATGATTAGCCTATTAGGATGCTTTCAATGCGCCTGTATTATGGATAAGTGTAAATGTTGAACGAGCGCTTTTCGCATAGTCCACAGCAACGATTAGCCGTGTGATATAGCAGTTCCAGTATAATCGGTCTAAACCACGTCGATCTTGGAATCGCAAGTATATCCAAGTCCAAGTTTTGGTCATACTTATCAGACAATTTTGAGGTTTCTCATAGTGCATTAATCATTTACTGGAATTTGATGATCGCATTTTCATTACTAAAACTCATCAAGTCGTAAGAGGTAATTAGAAATACGCCAAGTTCGAGGGAATTCCTGCCGGATATTAAATCTGGAGTTGTGATCCCCGAGCGCAATTCCGAAGGCCACGCGTTCGCCCGCGACCACGATAGACGTCGGGAATCTGCTAGAATGCTGGAACTTTCTGCGAATTTCCTGTGTTGTGTTATACCGGCTGTCCAGTGGCGTGTAAACAAATTGGCAGTAATGACGTTGCAATTTGTCAGATCACTTCGAGTTCACCTCTGCTAGAGCTCTCTGATGACTGCATTGGAAGATCAGCACTCATCTACTGTGGATATTACGGTACATCGTTATCCTCTCTTCCCGTACCAAATGAAGTACATTCAAGGATAAGAATGTCGAAACAGGTGGGATGTTTACTTTATCTTCGAATGTTTTTTTTTTTATCAGCAAGAAAGAAAAAGGAAGCTACATTTGAATTGTATGGGGATTCGATTGTATTGACAAGGACAATAGTTGGACATATACTTTCTGTCAACTGCAAATGATTGATTGGATGGATAAACAAATGATTTCCATTCCAAAATCCAATCAATGTCTTGGAAAGCAGTTACTTGCTACATCCTATAAAGTAAACAAAATCTGATAAATATCGACGTGAGTCAGTAACGTGGAGTATAATATCGACAGATATTATCAGCATATAATTGGTATTAAAGAGACCCGCATATAATGAAAGGCGGAAAAAAGGGATAAGGGATTCTGTTGACGTGGACGTTATAAAAGTCCAGCTCTTTAGATTCGGACCGATCGGCATGATACAAGGGCCAAGCGGAGAGGGACTCTCAGGGCCGCTGCATGTAAAAGGTGTCTGATTTACTTATGCAGGAAGCCCGAGCCTTATTGAATGCTCATGCATTTTGACGTTAACGAGCGCTACGAGTCGAGAACCGAGTCGGGGTCAGGCCGCGGCGAACCTTTCGTTTCACTTCGGCTCCGAAAGAAATGTGTTGCACGTGCACAAGAAAAATATCCGCGGTTCACTTCTTCACGGCAACTAAGAGTAAATCGATACGCCGTAGGACTTGTTTCGTTCTGATGCCTGATAAAAAACGTATTAAGCGAAACATTTTTATCCGTACTTGAGAATTCAATGTTTGATTTTTCTTGCGAATAAGTTATAAAGAAAGTCGGAAGATGCTATTTATACAGTCGTCAGAAGCAATTTTTTTTAATCACGACTTACTCATCGTGACGTCGTAACATCCCCACATTTTTTGGTCTTACTTCGTGTAAATGTTTTTGTAAATCCTTTTTTATCGTAACATTTTTTCGGACATACATCAAACCATCCGTTCGTTTTCCCGTGATATATTATTCTCCATCATTTTTCCCCGGTACAATTCGTATCATACGTCAGCGCAATACGGTGCAATGTATGATATATCAAGCTTTAAATTTGTTTACAGTAAATTATTGGTAAAATGTGTACATGGTTACTGAAACTAGAAACTTGAAATCCCACGTAACGCAAATATTTCCATAATATATCAAGAATGTTACAAAAATCTCAATTTGCATTATTCTCATTGTAATATGTTGGAAATGTATTAAACAGAATATTTGTAATAAAATATTTTGGAAATATTTTGTTTGTTCAGATTTTACAGATTTTCATGATGTTTTAAGAATATTTCACTTGAAATTTTAAATAAATTTTTATTTAATTTTAAATGAGAGATTCTGGAAACATTTCAACGGCAACATTGTATTCGTATGATTCGTGGAATATTCTGGAGATATCGCGTTCAAAGTATTCAAATTATCTTGTATTTTTTTTTAAACATCTCACAACCCATCAAATGCGTCAATGTCAGAATGTTTCCCTCGAAACATAGCAGATTATTGCAAAGATATCTGCTATCATTTCCTTTGCAGAATACCCATGCATACAAACCAAACGTCCGCGTAACATTATGAAGATATTTTAAGAATATTTCAGTGTTCGTCCAAAATATTTCTGCAATATTTTGAAGTACCTTTAGAATATAACAATTTTTCCGCAATATTATCCGTAATATTTTGTCGGAATATTTCCCAGAATATTTCTGCAGCAACTGGTAATACTCTGGAGGTATTCTAAAAGTGTTTCCGTTCTTTGCCAAAATATTTCCATAATATTTTGAAATATATTCAAAATGCAAAAAGAGCGGACATTTGACACTTTCACGATGTCTCCGCAATATTCCCAGATATTTTATCCAGAATATTTCTTCAGCAATATAATACACGTGAGATGTTCTATATATTCATATTCACGAGGAGTGATAATTGCGAATATGTTTCTGAATCGATGGTTCTCCCCACATAGCAATGTAACATCTCGGTGATGTCTCGAGAACATTTCATTTGAGATATTGACATTCTGGAGATCTTTTCAGAGACATTTTAGAGATATTCCATAATGTCTCATGTCCGCCTTTTCGACATTCTAGAGACATTTGCAATATTGTACGGATATTCTAGAAACGTCCTGGGAATATTCTGTAATATGTCCGAGACATTCCCGATGTTCTGGAAATATTCTTGGGATATTGCCACGTACCAGTGAAATATTCTTAGTATATCTCCAGAATATTTCCAAAACATGTCAAGTGAAATGTTTCCGGAATATTTCATTTAAAATGTTCTGTAACATTTTTTGCGAAACATTCTGACAATGTCACAATTGAGATGTTTTGAGACATCTCGAATGTGATATCTTCAAAAGAATATCCGAATCATACGTATAGGAAGTTACAAATGAAATGTTTCCAGCATGTTACATTTGAAACATTTTGTTTGAGACATTTCCAGAACATTCTTTTATAGACTATTGTCTATGGTGTGATCAATTATATTTGGACTTTCGATACTCCCTACACCCGAACTGAATGGTCAAAAAAGTTTGCTCCAAAGATACCTCGCAAAATATAAACCCTACAATAAACTGACCACAGCCATATTGTAAATGACATTCTTGATAAACTTAAAGCTTTTATGCAAATTTCTGTTAACCTTATTTAAACACTCACACATGCGCGATGATGCGCTACATTGAATAAAATATGAAATTGTCGCATGGGGGATAATGTAGTTAAGATCCTTGATCAGCAGTGGGAATTCCACGCCATAAAAGGAAGTCGGACCTATTGTTTACTGCTAATAAAATGTATATTCATTTTTCTACATTGCACGATATTGAATACAAGCCTGCTTTATGATGGTAAAAAGATAGTATACCTCGAGTCTTTTCGTTCTCATGTGTTTCTTTTCATTCTTTCAAAACTATAAACGTGGCGATGCGTGGCAAAGTCTTGACGAGGAATTTCTTTTCATGTTTCAGGTAAGACGGAGGAACTCATATTTCATGCGAGGACCGAAATTCACGACAGGGCCGTACACGCTAGTACCTTAATGAATCGAGTACGTATAGCCGGCGCATTGTGCACGGGTGCAGCCGAAAAGCGGATAACGATATACAAAAGCAATGCTGCCTCGGTTCGCGAAAAAAGAGGGGCCTGTGCGTTGCTTTGAAGCGTCGGCTCGATCGCTCGCTTTAATTATGTATAGTGTATTGTTGCAATGGTTGTTTGTAATTAATCGTTCGAGTGTCGTCGCTGTCAGCGGCAGGTATGACGACTAATAAAGTACATCGTTACCAAACGCACAAACGGATTTTCGAATGGCGACCACCAGGCTCACCCGGTCCCCGATTAAAATCTCTTGCCGTTTGATGCGGTATGCTGCAGCGGTTCATTAACCATTAATTGTCCAATTTAACGAGCAGTCCCGTAATTTCTTGATGGCAATCGCCGAATGACTTTTTGATTTTCGCGAAAAGGAAAAGGGTATATGTCGCAAAAACTCTGGGGGTAGAATTATTCATTGAGAGCGTAATTTATTTACGATCTTCTTGATTTTTATATATAAACATGACATCGTGATCGGGTTTTACCGCCGACTACGTCGATTGGAAAACGATTTAAGTCGGAATAGGAACGGCTACAACCTAGTAAGGGCAAAAGTGGGGAACTGAGGTTCATGACGGTTCGAGACGATTATCGACGAAGATATCGATGGAAGTTTTCGATACAGGATCGAAATGGTCTCCGGCCTCCGAGTAAGACAGGTCTTCAGTAATCGGATCATTTTCCACTCGCGTGCTCGCAAAGTCGAGGAATTTTAATTTGATCAATATATATATATAAATTTTGTACGATATATATATATAGAGCAGCGTTCGCAAAAACAAGCTAAAGAAAATTGAAGATTACCATTAGTTTTCACGTTCGTCCATTGATGAATGACAAATCTTACCTTAGCGTTTAAAACCGCAATCGATCTACGGAATAATCGATTTTTCCCGATTGATAGTAAACTCTCAACCGTATTATTTCTGTTCGGCACCTTTGGAATTTCGCTAGCGAAAATGTGCAAGAGCGCACACTCTTGGTGGCGAATCGATTAATGCCTGCGAAAAGTTTCCATTAGACCGATTCGCAATAGGTAGAGCAGAGTCCGATAGAAAAAAAAGTTCGGCCTGCTTTATATTCCGTTCACGGCGAAAAGCAAAGTTGCGCCCGTCACTCGGCAGAGAGTAAAGAGTGGAGAAAGAGCATGGCAAGATTGCTCCGGGACCATCGAGAGGGGGTAAAAAAAAAAAAAAAAATGTCGAGGCCACGCGGCATTCAATAATGTAATTAACTTTCGAGGAATCGAACCAAAAATATCTAGGAAGTTGGTGGCTCAAACCCCGGCAAGTAATCAATTGTTTCATTGATCTCATTATTGTTACATATATTGTAAGGAAATGATATACTTATATGCACCTGATTAATGAGACGATGACAGAATCTCTGATCGAGATTGAACATCAAGTAGAGTAAATTTTTGAAGTATTTTTGAAAGGTTACAAAAATGAAACGGAGGAAATTCGTTCTTTGGTGTCTCGAGTGGCCACGTATAAAATATTTGTTAGCCTCAATTATTGAAGTGGGATAATAAAGGGTACAAAATCGAAAGACCCACGGAAGAAAGTCAGGATAAAAAAATTGTATAGTGGAAAGGGTGAAGATGAAAACCTTATACGCGTGTTCTCGTCGGTTTCTTATAAAGTAGATATGCGCCTTTGACATTTATAAGGCACCTGCGCACTTTGACACGCTCCTGCGTACTCGGTTGGATGTATAATGCGACTCTCGATCGAGGTACTTCTAGGCGTTCCCTCCAAGCTGAATTACGACGCATTGCGGAAAGGCTAAAAACGAAGAAAATGAATGGATTTAAAAAAAAAAATCATGTAAAAAACTCGGGAAAATGAAGATATTTTCCGCTGGCTTAGTTGTCATTTAATTTAATAACAATAAGTGGGAAATGGGCTTTACGAAAGACTTTCGATAATTTCGAAGAATGTTTTGTTTAACAAGTGTGGAATTAGAATTGGAATTTGATTCACTTGGTCTTAACGTTAGAATTGGCAACACTGTACACGATTCGTACACTGCGTGGCTCTATCATATTGTTCATTCGTAAATGTAAATGCCATGTCAGAATTTTTCCGAAAATCAAAGCAGATTCGAAATGTACTTCGGAACTGTACGAATGTTGACAAATTACAATTAATGTTGTAATTACACACGGAAAATATATTTTCAATTATAATACAGATTGAAGTTTCGTTCGAGATGTGTACCTCTTTTAAGAACACATCGCTCGTACCATATGTGCAACGTTGCCAAGTGTTCCATTGTAAAATTACTTAAAAGTTTTCGCAGGTGTATCATACATAACCTTCAAATAATGTAACTATAATTTTACGGCTATATATAGCATATAGTAGCAAATTTTATCAAACACTGACTGAAGATCCTGCTACCGAACGAACTCCGTGAAGTGATAATCATCGATCAAACACGATTCTCTTTACTTTAAATTTTTTATAATACAATTTTCGCTTAGTTTTGTTACGGTGCTAAAAATTACATTTTTTCTTTACGAACTATGAATTTTTTGAAATTCAATATACCAGTTTTAAAAAATAGTAATTATCAAAAGATGTGAAGCGAAGATGAGAAATTCTTATAAAATGAGTTGGTTATTATAAACGCTTTTTCATTTATAAGTAAATTCATCTGTTTTAAAATACGAGTTACCTATGGAGTATAAATTGATATTCAGGTATTAAATATTTATGTATACTTCGGAATGTTGCACTGGGATGATACATACAACATATTTTCGAACATTGAAGCAATGAATTTTGATGAGACTGCTTTAGAGTCATTTCTGTATTTTACTTTAGGTATACCGAAAAATTCCATTATGTACATTATTAAAATCATAATGTTCAACATATTTCCAACGGTACTCTGCAATTTTGAAATTTATTATTCATTGTGATTTTAATATTTATATTAATTTTAAGAGTATCGTTGTCGCAGTTCTATAATTTTTTTTTTTTCATTTTTCTTTTTTATAAACTTTCATTATACATTATTTGGTAGTCGAAGTAGTCTTGTATCAATATTCTTTTTAAATTTTTGTCAATTTTTCATATGCTTTAATCAGATTTATTTATTTATTATTATTTGCTTTATAATTTATTAACTACTTCGTTTTCGATAATTCGTAGTTTCAGTCAATTATTTTATTTGTGTAAATTTATCTTGTTTTTTAATTTATCTTCGGCTTTTAAAGATTTTGTTATTGTTGACTTTTATTTAATATTTCTTCATCATTCATCAATTTTTCAAAATTTCCTTCGCGCATGAATTTTGAGCATTTATCAAATTTTATATGTTTTTTATTTTCGTTTCATTCCGTCGTTGTAATCAAATTGTTCATAAATTTTTCACTGTTTTTTTTATTTATTGTACGTATTGATTTTTTCACTTTTCATTTATTTCTATGAATTTGTTTCATCACTTTCATGTAACTTTTCTAATTTTGATTTATGTAGTCATTTCATCGGCTCTTCAATAGTTTACCTATTTTAAATTTTAAATGCACATTTTGTGAAGTTCATTTATACCTTATAATTTCAACTTATAAAAACAAAACTGAATGTGAATATACTATTCCATAAATTTCGTGAAGTGATATTTCACTCCAAAAAGAGTGAAAATTGTGCAACTCTTCGAAAGAAGGAATTTTCACTCTTTAAAAGTATTATCTATCTTTTCTTATTACTATTGCACGGTTTCTGAATTCAAATTTCAGTGAAATGTCACTCTTAAAGAGCAAAAATTTACTATTTTGAGAATCGGAATTCTAAGGTGTTGATTTTATGTCAAATTCGGATTCAGCGTACCCCAAAAATATGTGTACGGACAATTTCATCGAGTTCTGTACATTTTTCAAAACTTTGACCGCCTTCTTGGATTCGCCATCCGCAATTTCGAAAGTCTGACACCAGATCTAAATTCAGCGACCCTAATATTTATGACCACTTTTACTAATTTTGTGAAAGTATGAAGTTTTCTAGAAATTGCAATATACATACAAAAAAAAAATTACAACAAAATTTTTCTTACAATTTTAACGTATCAACAATCTACGCCATATTTAATTTTCTAGAAGAGATATTTCAATTTTAAACTCAGATTCTGAAAGGGCATACTCGAAAATAACATAAAATCCCCATTACTTGTAATAATGAGGCTTGAAATTGTGTAAAAAGTTCGAGTTCTTCGTCATTAATGAGTAAAGGAGTGGACAATTATTTTACTCTTCGTCGAGTGAAGTTTTATGCAAGAAATTTAGATGGTAGCATTGTCATTCTCACGTTATTTTTTTAAATCTTTAGATATGAAGTCATTTAATGCTTTCGCAATCGTCTGCAATAGTAAAATGTTGAGATAATTTTAATGTGGAAACAAGACCAGACAAATAATAAAATTGCTTCAATGACAGAATAAGAACAAAGGAAATTCAGTGTAAGTAGCTAATTATTATGAAAAACTAATGACTTTGTCAAAGATGAAAAGAAAATTTGAAATGAAACTTTCCAAACATTTGATTATATCTGTATATGTACTAAAAAACAAGTTTCGAAACAAAAATGCTCTTAATAATTCGGAGTACACCTAGTTAATACCGACTCGGCAGGTCTCTTTGCATCAATAAAATAAATTCATAAACGTAGACGACATTCCCCGCGAGTGTTCGTTAATTTTTTACTCGCAGGCGAAAACAAAATGTTGAATTTACCATTGCGATAAGGAGCAGGGATTGCCTTCGCACAGAGACAGTCGGCACGTAACTGTCACGGGACAATCTTCCATGTTGTAATGTTCAATTCTATACTACAGTACTGCTAATCTACGCTATTTTCGTACGAGTTCAATTTGCATAGTCGCTTGATAAGAGGGAAAAGAAAATTTAATAAATGTAAACATGAAAATTGTATTGCTTCTCCGGCCCGTAAATAATTTGCAAAGTTTTTCGCGTCAAACAAACGTAAAAAAGGCAGTACAATAAATGTGACAATTTGATGCAAAAGAAAATGACAATCATGGCATTAAAAAGTTTTAAAATAATAAGTGTCCAAGAGTTGAAAATTAAGTGACATCTTCAATGGTTCATTGCATCATTGCGGATGCAGTTTTTACGATCGTTGCAAAACGTGAGAATATTGTGTGACACGTCGAGTTAAACGGCAGTCGAATGCCCGCATCCGGTTACGAGGTCGTTTTGATTCTGTGGGTTCCATGCGATTTTTTCACAAGTCGGTGTTGGTAAACACTGCGGGCGATATGCAAAACATTTTTCGCGATTGCTCACGATTGCGCGCAAAAATTCGCTAAAGCACGCGTGAAATTATATATAAAATCAATTATATACGCAGGGTATCCCACGACAAATTTTGAGTGCTAAAGTCGCCAACAGCGGCGCTCAGATGGATTAATGGCACTCCAAATGTTTCCTGATGGCCCCTCAAAGTAATGTATCTAAATTGGCCGCAAAGGCCAAAACAATATAATTCATGTAAATTTGTTGTAAATTTTCATAATTCATGGATATTATGTGTTGCCGCATATTAATGTCATGATTGGTTCCGAATGCAAAATGTAAATGTTAAGATTACTATCTTGAATGCGAATCGATTCAATTTTTCTCTCGGTTTTCAATCGAACTATTTCAACGGAGTATCCGGAATGGCGCACAGAACGCCGCCGAGTGTTCGATGCGATTCAAAAACACAATAATATAGAAAATGAATATATATAGAGCGCACTCCTCGAATCGTCTTAGATTACCGAATGAGGCAATGGAATCAAATCATTTTATGCCACATCTCAGACCATTGGCGAAGCGGGCATCGGATGCTCGCATCCGGTTTCTCGATATGCTCGAACGTGTAATTTCCATGGGTAATGTACGTATTTTCCAAGATGGTTGCTGTAGGCGACTGCAGTGATCCTCTCGGTACTGGAAGATGACCTTATGTCTGATGTTTTTTTCCCCTTTTGTTTCTTCTTTATATTTCTCTCCCACTCGTTCTCCATCTTTAGATCTTCTTCCTCGTGTATATTCTCACTGACGGAAAGGGAGTCGTCCAGAGATCGCGGGACCTGGAGGTTAATCGTATATCGGCTCAGAGATGAGGTGCCCTAGAAAGCCGGCTAGTTATTTAGAGTGCCTTGGGAGCGGAATAATTATTGTCCCGAATAATCGATGCTTTAACGTCGGATTCCGATGTGGCTTTGATTTAACGAGCGCCGCGAGCCCTTGGGCTCCCAAGTTTTCTCCTTCATTCGGCCCCCAAAGTTCCTTCCCAGTTGCCGGTATACTGGCGTAAAATATAGGTAATTGGGAGATGGAGCGTTCGCGTGGTAAAGCTGCGAAGCGCTTTTTACGGCATGGAACTCATTAATGAACTTTTAGGGTTTTACGGGTGTGTAAATATGCGAAATAGGTGTAGCCATTCGTTTAATTCGTCGTTTCAATTACGGACGGGTTCCTTGGTCCCAGTCATTTTTTGATTGGGATTTTTCAATAAATTCCGTCTACTTCCACCCTGGTAGAAATTCAGACATTTATTAGGCATTTATTGTCCAACATTGTTGTTGAATGTACATAAAATGGATAAGAAGATTAGACAATTCATTGATAAAAATGTAAGATTTTGTTAGACATTTATTATTAGGTAATTTTGTTGGACAACATTTGCATATTTGTTGTTCAAATATTGTCTATCCTTGTGACCTTGTAATAATCGAATTTTCAATTTCCAATAAACTCCGGAATTTGTATTGCAATTCCCATAAATTTGCAATCTTACACATTTACAATTTTTCACCTTCCAAGCAAGCGTAAAAGTATGACTCCTTCAACAGATG
>JAPYZR010000103.1:44045-94448 GCA_030522945.1 Trichopria nigra | reverse complement strand
TTCCTCGGCCAAAACCACGTGACATTACTTGATTTGCGAGTAGCCGTTGGACTTTCAGGGCCGTAGTTTGCAGGGCATAAGAGTTCGTCACATTACAATCTTTATCAATATATATATATTATTATTAATTATTAATGGTCGAAGGGTGAATTATGAGCAGAATACTTAATATAATTATTTAGTGAGTAAAAATGTTAATTGCACCTATGATCAATATAATAAATAATTATTGGTTAGATTAGTCGTTTCATATATGTTGAATATTCGTCGACCATGACACTAAAAGGAAAATTTTAGCAACATTTTCGTCGCTTTTTACGTAACGAATAATTCATACACGTGTGCCCGATCACTCATTATATTTACATCCTACGTATATAGGGACAAAAGTTTTTGCACGCGCGTGACTGAGAAAAAGATGAAACGTTTATATAACACGTAATTAAACAATTATTTTGTGACATTTACATGTGTTACATCACGCATAGCGTGTGCCTCGCGTTCCAATTTCTACATGTGATATCTCGTTTTTCAAATTGCTGAGTTTTAATTCGAATTTCAATTTTTAATTTGTCGGAAAAACGTTTAAGCGAGAAAGATATGCATTGTTGTAAATACTTAATTGATAATACGAAATAATTAAAATCAAAAAGAAATTGTCGAAATAAAATGTTTCAAACAATTTTAACAAGATCTCTTTTCACGAAGACGATTTATATTTTTTATTAAAATTAATTTTTTAAACGATCAATTGATTTAAAATTTGTGTGTATTTAATAATTTGTTACTTATGCGCGAAAATTCTCATTTTTCGGACTGATTTAGAGGGCGGAAAATCCATATTTATGTTATGAAACTCGAAGTGATTTTTATAGTGACAAAATATAAGATAGACGACAGTTAGTACAGTTTTCTATTTCTGATATACTTCTGCAACCGAGATGCTCTTGAACAAAATGAAGACAAAAGTCAATTGAAAAGGATTTCATGAAATCGAATATCTGTTCGACGAACATGCGGATGTTGAACAATCAGATTTATTTAGTATCAGTCGCAATTTGCATAATCAGAGCCCAGTAGTATGTCAGTCATCGCAAATCATATTTAGAATGCTGCTTATCGGCTATACGCATTACCAATTTCCCGTGGCTGTAATGTACGCAGGTATCGAATCGGTTCAGTTAAAAGCAAGTGTAAATGAGGGACAAACCTATATCTCGTGTAGGCACACTCTCGCATCTGCGTCACCTAAAATTATCTGCCCTATATAATTCGAACCCAGATAGACTGCCACTTCGGGGAGATTACCGATAAGCGATAAGATATTGGAATTATGGGGACCCGCAATATGTCGCCTCATTGAAAACTCGCGGATCCGAATTTATGTTTTCATCGGAACCGGTTTTCGTTACGAGCTCTTCGGTGATCGCAATTAATGTTGCCATTCGTCGTTTCGCGAAACATAATCGAAGAGGTATAAAAATACGATTTATTGCAAGCTATAATAGTATGGGGCCACGTGAGAAATAGAATTGATATAAAGCTTTTATACCGAGAGATTCGCTTTTATGTAATATTTTTATATCTTTGGTTTTTTTGTTTGCAAATCAATCAAATTTTGGATCAGAGTTTTTTCCAGGGAATTGTATGAAATATCATACCTTTGCATCATTGTTTCCCCGTTGAAGGCCACGACATATACATGTGTATTATGACAATAATGTTGTACATTTCGTATTTAACTTCTTGTATACCGCCTTTATGAGTCATGTTTGTCGTGTTTCGAAAATACTATATCTTTCATCACACTTCCATTATCTTTTTTTACATTATTATTGCAAATGCACGTTTATGCAAAATGTACGTTTTATACGAGCACGCGTAATGTGAAATATATTTTCCATTATTGAAAAAATGTATTTCTTTTTTTGTTGAAATTTTGTTTGAAAAATGCATCAACGACTTTCGAAATTTATTTTCTAAATTTTATCTTGCAACTTTTTGTTAGTTTTGGTACTTGAAAGTTTTTAAAACTTTCATTTTCGATTACGTAATTTTTCGTCATGCAAAATCAGAACTTTTTAAAACTTGGAAAGACTTTTGGTGATGATATAGATTATTTTCCTCGAAAAAATCGCAACATATTCATTACTACATGAATTTTTCAAGATTCAATTTCTGATGGCAATTTTTAAAAATTATGGAATAAAGACCATTTTTAAAAGAATTCGCTATAAATTTGATATTAATTTATGAAGTTTGATAAATTCTTCATTTTTTCTGTACTTTGAAAAGAAACGAAATGATTTTAAATAATAAAATGATACAAGTCAAAATTAATTTTAATATTTCCTTTCATATATCAAGTGGACTTTTTAAAATTGAATTTACTCAAAAAGAAATCCTAATGACAAATAATGGCGAAAAAGAAACAATAAACTTTTATTTCCATCATCAATGTTTTGTTTTCTAAATTTCAAACAACTTGAAGAAATCGTTTTCTTGTAATACAAACAATATACATCTACATAACGTACCAAAAAAAACCACAAGCCTTCGGAAAATCAAGGTTGCAACACATAATTCAATGAGAAATCCGTACGTTCACTACGTGAATTACACTCGCGAAAGAATAAAGGGATATTTATGACGCGCATGCCACTTATGCCATTAATCATCCGGGCTCCTCGTGGACGGATGCTGAAGACGTCATTGATTAATGTTACTTTCGTGTTCGTCTTATCACTCGAGTCGGCCATCTTTCGAGAGCAGACGACGTCGGAACATTCTAGTTTTTAAGCGTTGCAAAAATGATCGGAAAAAACACCTGTAGGAATCGTGTTTACATGAATGGCCAATATTGAAACGAAAGTAGTATCCTCATGTATTACATGACATCTCGAAATCGCAAACGGACGATTCGTGCAATGTTTCGTGATATATGTCAAAAGTTTTTATTTTTATTGAAATTTCGAATTTCATGGTCAAGAGTCCTCTCCAGGATTAGATTACACTATTTTTCTTATCCAGCTCATAAAAAAAAAAATGGATATATCACTACGAAAAAATTTACTATATATTTTCGAAATGCTTACTTCACTCGGTAACTTTGAAAAGTCCCTATATTTCACTGCAATGAAAGGAAATAAATAAAAAAAAGTTTGAATTCTAATAGAATGTGTCACGCATATAAGAAGCGATACATTTCACTGAATTCAAGAACAGATGTCGTATATAAAGTCCGACTTTGGGACGAGGTGTTCTGCTTTGCTGCCATTATTCTCGAGTAAAAACATTTGCCGATAACAAACGAGCCCAATGATAACAGTAGAGCACTGCAGAAGAGCGTACGTAACATTTTTCGTGCGCAATAATATTATTTACGATCGTAATAAATGATTATAACCGCCGTCACTGCGCCCGTCTTCGCCTCCTCGTGCCGATAATAAATTCGGACAAAAGTCGTCTCCGGCTTCGGACTGGAAGTCGTGCGTCGGAGAGGAGCGATGCGGCGATGACGGGGAAAGCGTGCGCAGGGGGTGGGTGGGTATATTCACGTCGAGTTATACGTGCCGGGGCGTGGGGGTAACGAATCGTCAAAGGGGTCAGGCAACCTTCCAAATTTCGCGACGACCTCGACGCTCTCCACGACCATCTCCACGGGTCCGACGTGGCGTGTCCACCGGCCATAAATCATCGGTGCTCCCCAACCTATCGTCGGATCTCCTCCGGATCCCGGCCGCTGTATAGCTGTCGGCGGAATTTATACGCGCGCGCCGTCGCGCGTCGTAACTCCACTCGACACGCATCTTCGGGGCTCGCAGTGGTGTCTGCTAGTTTAATCGGCAATTTCTTAACCTTTTGCCTCCTCCTGATGTATTGTTCCAACTTTCCAAATCTTATTAAATGCTCGAAACGTCGAAATGCCTTATACGACCGTTTTACAATACTAACACTTCTTTGATATATAACAGGTATAGGTCGTTAATGATGCTTTTTTCTTCTCAACATGGAAATTTATATATATTTACAATAAACTGTAAATGCATATACATTTATATGTGTATATAGATTTCCAATTAAACATTGCTTTTCTTTCTTGACGGCTTTAGAGCAATACGCAATTCTAATAAAAACTGGCCATAAAAAAAAAACTATAAAAAGTCACTACAGCCATTTGTGATATATTGAAACATTTTATACGAAATTAACACTTTCCGTCGTAATGGCTTAGTCTACGAAGTGGTAGTATAGGTTGGTAAGGGTCATCGATTCACGAGACCATTCATTTACGTGTCCATCAGTCCATTCATTCACTTGTTACGCTACGTTATCTTAGGATCAATTAATTAATCAATCTACAATTTTGTAGTGTATTGTAACCATTCATTGTATCGCAACTATGTTCATTCATTACTTACATTTATTTCTGTATAACGAGCAATTAATATCAATTATTTCATATATTTCTTCATTGATATTTTCGTTTCGTTTAACCATGTATCTATACTACATGATCGGCATTCATTCAGGCATCAATTTCATTCATTCTTCGATTCATTCTTTTCATTTTCCATCTATTCATTAACCTGTACAGGTTGTCCGGGAACAAATGAATGGTGACAGTGGTCCTACTTTTTTACGATAACGACGATGAATCCAGAATCCGCCAACAGATCTTTCAAGATCTTATATTCGCCTTCGTGATTTTTGGTCAAGTATCGTTTTAAATGGAGTATTGTTGTTCCACATAGCATGAAAACTTGGTTCAGTCTATTGTTAATTATCTTGTACAACTGACATATAACGTACGGCAAAAGATAGTCCCGAAAGGTACAAGTCAAGATTGTACTGTCGTATAGCTGTTCCGGTAACTTTCAAACGATATTGTTAGTAATTTCATGAAGTGGTGGTACATCAAACGTACCGTCCGACTGGCCATTAGGATTATTAAATTATATCGCAACCCTTGACCGAGCCGGGAATTACAGTCCGAATGGAAACTCAATTTTCGTCTTCCGCTCGCAACGTTGCATAAATGTTGCCATTTGCGAGTTCCTCTCATCGGTTTGTATATATATTCAGAACTGAAGGAAATCGCCGATCCGTGCCTTTGTCAATCGGAAAATCGTCTCGTCGTCGGTGGTCGGTCCACATCCTTTTTGAAATTCTCCATACGTTTCTGTATTTTTTTTTTAAATCTCGATTTGCATATATATTCATGGATGATGGTCTTCCTTATATATTTGTATGGCCTTGGTATTCTAAATGTGATTACGCAATTCGGTAGGTGTTGATCTTCCGTATACCCTATGTGCGACCTTTTTACTTGTTTGTAGAAGTATAGAGTGAGCATAAATCAAAGCCACGTCGAGGTCTTATTGAAATCAGTGCCGATATCTTAGTGGACAATGTTTGAGCGTTCGTGGCCAGTTTTAGAAGTTGAGGTTAAACGGATTTTGTTATTTCCTTCCAAGGTTGCCGATGACGCACGATGGAGCCGATTTTTTATGAATTCATTTATCAATTCTCGGATCTAGATATATATATTAGAGCTGAAATATCCACACTGAAAGTACGATACACTCATTTTAAAAATATCCCACGTGTGTTGTTAGAATATCTTCTTAAATGTGAACCAAGTAGCAGTTGTAATTACACTGAACGAATATTTTGTTCATTGTACATTTCCTCCATAGCAATAAGCATTTATCAAAGTTATAGCAGTATGAAAAAATGTTGAAATTAATTTTATAATATTTTTGTACAAAATAAAACATGGACATTTTTACTAGTTGGAAACATTTACTGTACTTTTTGCAATTTTCTAAATCGTAATAGATTGTACTGTAAGTACAATAAGTGAAAAACAATGGAATCTTTAGTCGTCATAACAATGGTAAAAACGGTGACATCTCAATTCGTGCATCGAAGGCTGTACCGTTGGCAAATGGCCGATTTTGCGGGAAATTTGTGGGAATTATGTTCGCATAAATACTTCGTCACAATTCAACGCCGCTCTCGTTTCTTCGTGTATATGGCGTGCACTGACAATATGGCGCGTATCGATGAGCTAACAGTAACCGAGATACCTTATCGCTGTGTCATACATCGGTTGTAAAATCTGCGTGACGTATATAATTTCGCGTCAAATCAGGTGACGAGATACGATCCGCGCTTATCGGCAATAATCGCCGCTCGCTGTGTCCGCTCGACAATTCGGTCACGGTTACGCCGCGTTCTTCTCCGTCGTTTCGTATATAGCGTTCGTGAATTATATTAATTCATATCACTTAACAGCGTATTTGCCATATACTTGAACGCGACAGGAAATCAAGTTTTACGTTAGATTTCTGTCACATTTCGTTGGCAAACAATTGGGGAGATTCGTAAGATGATAATTTACGACGTTTACATTGTTTTCATGGATTTAGTAAAAACATATTACCTGTTGATTGTGATTCATTCAACTACTAATGGTTTCTTGTCAGTTATTATAGGAAAAGTATTATATATTATTTTATATTAAACATTATATTACAATATATTATATATTATATATTTTATATATAATCTTAATATGCATATAAGTGAAATATAGATTCAGTATAGCAATATAACTATATACTTTAATCAGTCATATATTCATTACTCTCTCAATTTAAAACAAATTATTTATTCTTTTTTAATATTGTTCATTATTTTGAATTGAAAGAGTACAATAATTATACTACTGTTAAAACTGTATTAACAAAGAATTTTAAGACTTACAATTATTCAAATAAGCAATCAAGAAATTAAAGAAAAAAGCTCAAACTAAATTTGTATTTCGTATATATATATATATATATAAAAGACTTGGTATAAGTATATGAAATCGTATTGTTGTGCACGACATATGCCGCAGGCCACGTGTGCCAAACACATACGCTGAAACCATTAAGTCACTGTTTTATATATACAGATCAGAAATAATGACTCACAGACGAGTTTATTTTATTTCACCGATTCTTACTTTCCCAGAAAAAACATTCAAGAAATATTAAGAACGAAATAAGTCGTCCACGTGTACCACTGCGATACTGTATATAGAATTACATTTTGTGTGTTAATCTTATATACATATATAAGAATAATTTTTATTCGAAGTCGTCTACAGAGTGTATGTATATATAATTATGCAATTGATAAAATCTAAAATATATTCAGTTTAGACATACTTTATCAAGCTGAAATCCAAGTCCATCTCTATAAGGTGCATTTCATCTATTATATTATCACTACTTGAAAATCAACTTGTTCGATTTTTCTCTTTGTCTCACTCGGTACAAATATATATCATTAGATGGATATATCATTGTGCACAAAGTAGAATGTTAGTATTTATTTAGGTTTTAATGAAAAATTCTTTTGGTTTAAGAATAATGCAATAATATAAAAACAAAGATTCTTCACTTATTTTTAGACATTGAACTTAACTTTTTTTTGACTTAGTTTTGACTTAGCAATCAATTAAAAATAAAAGAAGTTGGAAAGAAATGTTACGTAAGGACGTAACGACTGCATCAGGTGGATGTTGTTGGTCTGCAGTATCCGAAAAAGAATACGATGAATAAAAGAAAGAAAAAGAAAAGAAGCCTGAGAAAACGGGACAAAAAAAGGAAAAGAACGAGCGGAGGGGTAGGGGGACAGTCATGTGTACCTTGAAAACAAGCAAAAAAATATTCAGGGCCGTGTATATATACGTCGGCATTCATATATATAGGAGTGCATTCGAATACAAAGCGTAAGATTTAAGATGATTCTTTACTCTCTCGCTGTTACTGAACTTCCTCGTGCTTTCTCCGGAGACTTTCTCGCAGACGGTCCCGAACGGAGAAGCCATTTCTTTTCCGCATCCGAAGTGCTTCGAGAGAGCAGAGATGAAGTTTCTGGTTCGGTGATGTTGATTTCGAGATTGGTGTAGCTAATTATTCTGATATTGTTGGATGCATT
This sequence comes from Trichopria nigra, assembly GCA_030522945.1. Lineage (NCBI taxonomy): Eukaryota > Metazoa > Arthropoda > Insecta > Hymenoptera > Diapriidae > Trichopria > Trichopria nigra. Next base: position 86,453 of record JAPYZR010000103.1, on the reverse strand, counting down.
ATGTTAAAGAAGCATTAAATTGGGCGAGTAATGCGAAACGGAGAAATATATTAAAAATAATGAATTAAAAAAAAAAATGTTTAAATATGTTTATAAATGTCATTGTGAAAAGATGTTGTGATAATGTGAAGATTACTTTATAGAAAACAATAGATTTATCAAGCAAAAAGAAAGAAAAAAATAATGGAGGGAAACTATAAAAAAATAAAATAAATAGAAAAAATTCGTTTCAAAGAAAGACAACGCATTTGATTATCAATTGCCGTCAGTTTTCGTATATATTTACCTTAATTGACAAATCTCATAATTACTCATTTTGTTTCTATAACAAATAATTGGGTATAATGTAATACTTAGATATATCATTATATTATTATTATTTATTATAAAACATATATAAAAAAAAAAAGAAATAAAATTGCAGCAACTGTATTGGTCTACTATATTTTCGTATATTGTCACTCATTATTTATTGACTTTCATTTATGTCTGTTTGTAAAATTTCATTAATGTTTTCTTAGTACATTTTTGCTTATTACCGTTCAACTAATCATTTTTTATCGTATATTATTTTTACTTTGTCACTTCCCTTACGGAAATGTACACCACAAAATATTGTTCGGGGTCCGAAATGACACCCAAGTCGGTGTCAACACTAAAAAAATGGGTGTAAACACTAAAAAATTGGGGTTTACACCCAATTGGGTGTTATTTCGGACACCGAACATATTTTTTTCTGTGAGGGTTGTATTTACATTTTTAACAATTCTCGTTTAATATAAACTATTTTTATTTATTTTCAAATATTCTCACTTTTGATACACCATTACATTGTTATATTTTTCATTAGACTAACATTTTGTAAATTTGTCGGTCATTTTCACAAATGCTCGCCTTTCGTCATTTCCACAAATTTTGCGCCAATATTAAATTTCCTCAGTTTTTTATTTATAACATTTTATTTATTGTTGAGTTTTATAATTTGTAATAAATTTTTGTCTGTGTTTTTTTCTCTATCTCTGACAATTTTTACCCGTTTCGTCATTACAGTTCATATTTTATATATATATTCGCCATTGGAGAAAAAAGTGCTCATATTTACAGTCATGAACGAAATAATTTTCAACAGAAAATGGTATTCTGAAATTTTAATGCATCTTCATTTTCGCAAATTACATGACGTATATATATACATGCCATAATTAGCATATTTATATATTTTCCCGTTTTTCACATGAACATTCCTTTTGAAATTACGGAAATGAAGAGTGATGTCGTTAAATGTGCAAATGGCAAGAGTGCTTTTTTCCAACATTTGTAACGTTTATTTCAAAAGGTATCCTCGGTTCCAACGTATCGTGCACGATATTACCTAACTTCCAGCTCTCCAAGTTTTTCGTCCGTTTTTATGATTACCGTGCTTCATATTATACCCCACTATTCGCTTCTTTCCTGTTCCACTTTTTATTTGTCGGGTACTGTTTTTCCATCCGCCGCCTTGAGACATTTTTATTTCTTCTCTTGTTTCCATCCCTGCTTTTGAAACCGAATTCCTGTTAGTAAAGTATTCCACAGCCTTCGAGCCTCGCTCGTGAATACGCACGGCGATGGTCTAAGATGATGGAAACGAGACGAACAGCAAGTATAAAGTGAAAAGCAGAAAATGTAAACGATTTTTCCGCCTTGATAAAAATTCTCCCTCGAAATGACTCGAAAATTTTTATGCAACTGGAACCGAGTATGCTGAACTATTTGAAAAAATCGTTTAACCAAATGATTTCATGGGAATTTGGAAAAATGATTAAATTTCTGTAGAATCACTTTAATTAAAAGTCTTTCTTCTCACGTTCGTTATCTTATTATACAAGAGCATACCGTATTCTGTACCCCATATATATATATATATATATCGGACACTCGCGGCAGTTGCTCTCGTAGATTGACTCATCAGAATTCGCTGCACCCACGCGACACACTGACTAGCGCGCCGTGCCGGCGATAATATCGCATGACGGTTCGAACTCGGCAATAAATCGCATGATTTGTTGCACGTAATCATCTTGCGATCATAAATGCGAATGTGCCGTGGAAACTACAGGAGACCGAACGAGACAAGGCGAGACGAGACGCCTTACAGATGTAAGAAAAAGGGCATTATTGACGTATAAGATTAATTTAATTTTGATGTACAAGAATCGCTGAGGATGTTTTATAATGCAAAATTATATTTTTCTCAAATTTGTCAGTCATTATATTCAACAAATCTTTTACTTAAATATGCAGTTTTTGACTTTTTACGAATTGCGTGTATTTTCATGTTGTAATTTTCGGTACTTTCTTTTACTTATATACATATCCTTTTTTGACACTTTTTCTTGTGTTTTTACGATTTTTCTAAAATGCATTGAATGATTACGGAAATCATTTTTTCATGACCAGTTGAATAATTTTTTATAAAATTCAGTAAAAAACCTTCAACTTTTACCGATATCCTCAATAGCATATTATAAATAGAAAAGTTAGGAAAATTTTTTTGTGTAGTTGTGTGGCAAAATGGTCATAAGTTTCATCTATAGTTTCATCTTAATTTTTACTTTATTTTTCATTCATATTTATTGTTGTCAATTTATTCTTCATTTTCCTCAATATCTCTTTTTAAATAATACAAAACACGTGCTTCTTCAATTGTTGTTCCATACTATATATATATATATATAGTACAAGTGATGATTGAATTCTTTTATTAGAAACACATTCTTGAATGATACATTGATATTTTGAGAATGGCAAATGAGGTTACGAAACCGAGTCACGTGCATAACATCTTTCGTCGTATCGCCCTTAATTTTTGAACCACATTTATATGCACATGTAACGAACATAATAGTCATTCCGTCTAATACGACGATATAATAGACAAAGGAAGGAAAAAATCTACTTTGCCGAAAAGCCCACCCCTATACTTCATTTTGTTCAATTCGGTGTAAAATCACTCCTTAACAATGCTCGGGTTTTAGACCCTAGCTGTAAGTAAGTCTAATGAAAGTGTGGGGTTTCTCCGTTGTACAAAACAACCCTATATAGTGCATGCACCCTGCGTGTGTCGGTTCCTGCACTTAGGAATGACAATAAAACAACTGGTGTGTTGAGTAGCACGTACGATATCACTAAAATGTATATATAAATAGAATATCGCATTATATTCAAATCGCTGCAAAATGAACGACTGCACGCAGTGGATTAAGGAATGTGCAAATTTCAAATAATTTCATATAAATACAGATTGAATGCCTATATCATATGCAAAGTAAACACTAGCTACGTCAGTGCCGAATCAAGTGTATACGATGTTCCTTAGTAAATGCCCACCGTACTTTTACGTTCTTCGAATTGGCAACACTTTTTTCATTTGAAACTTTTTTTATATTCATGAAAAGTTGAATATATTACATAAGGTTTATGTTTTTAATTATAATTTTGTATTTTGCAATTATTATGGCAATAAAAATTACATTTCACTCAATTAAAAATTGAAAGGTATTTTATATCGGTGACGATACACAGTTGTAAGGGAAAAAAAAGAACAAACAAACAAACAAAATGTAAAATGTAAAGTTACTACAAATTTTTTGCTCATCTCGTTATTCATTATTATAATGGCTCATTGTTAAGTTATAAACGGAAACGTAACTCCAAATTAATTCGAGGGTAACCACTTGAGTGCGGTTCATTTATCCAGAGCTAACTAAGGGTTAAACTGTGGGAGGGTTAATGAGACATTATTACCAAAAAATAATTAACTCGAGTTTCCAACATTACAATTTCCTTTAAAAAGCTACTTGATGCTTATTATGCTTTATGAAAATTTACGGTCCCCTCCGCACTAAGAAAAAGAATTTATGTTTAAGTAGCACACAGCAGTACTTCTTTTTCCTTATTTGCGAATATTGTTTCCATTTACGTTTTAGGGAGTGCTTTACGTGGTTCTCATGAATTAATTAATTAACGATTACTGTTCATTGTTATATATGTTTATATGCAATCAATTGAATATTTTATTACGTATTCGTGATATTTTTGTTCACTTCATCATGCAATACAATTCTATTATGGGTACTATATATATTATATGTTACTCTTGCACAGTTTATTATTGTGCCTGTAAAACAATGTAGATATCCTACATAAAATAACAAAAACTTTACGTGTAGTACTTTAGAAATATTAATATTGTCTGTATTTGTTTATGAAATTCCGGTGATAAATAATTATTTCATTTGATAATACTGTAGGTCGAAACGTCGGAGTCCAGTAAAAATCATTACAATTAATTTTGTAAAAATAACAAGAATTTGTTATTCATTCCCCATGTTACTTCATTTATCAATTTTAAAAATTGTTCTTTATTCAATAAATAGTAATTTTGAATCACATAACAACATTTTTTTATGTTGATTAATCAATAGGAGTTTTTCATCGTATTTTCATCAACTCTCCTATAAATTAATACCATTTACTATTTTCACAATATTTGATAGACAATTTGATCAATTTCATACAATTTTTGGTAATTATTTTCGAAGGGGGTTTTTATTTTATATCGGTTTTTGATAATGTTTGCAGTTTTCAATAAAATTTAATGAATTTGAGAAATATTCGACAAATTTTTTATTGTTTTTTTTTTACAATTTCCTTTACAATTCAACAATTTTGACTTTTTTTAATACATTTTCAAAAGTTATAAAAACCTATACGATATTTTTTGTCTATTCTGCCAAACATGTCCATATTTCTGTAAGCTTGTGAGGCACTTTGGCATCGATCGATCGATTTGGAATTCGCGAAATAGTGAGATTTTGCGCTTCCAGGCGCTCACGCAGCAGTATCTTCAAATAGATATTCATCGGGCTGTCCTCGCAGATGAGCGATAAATTATAAAAGCTCTCCCGGCGGGTTGCAAAAAGAAAGGACGAGAGCGAGATGGATTGTAAGAATCATTAAACTCTCTCGGCACCGCGTCAAACATGTTCGTCGAATTGTTTCGGGAAAGACAATATTTGCTCGGTTTTCTAAGCGGTCGCGTATGGGATCGCGTGCCAACTTTTCCCGTGCGTTCCTCTCGCGCCGCGTAAAACACACGCACGTGTGTACTCTCATGCACACCGCAGTGTACACGCGTATGCATATTGCACTGGAGTATATATACATATGCATATACCGCGCCGCGATATGGTCCGGCTGCCCCGACGAGCACACGGAAAATGTCAGTTGACCGCGGTCAGTGATGCGCCTCCTGCCCGCCCTGTGCCGGGGGCCACTTTTCATTCGTCTTCGTCTTCCTCGTCTGAAAATTGCGCCGCATGTTTGCAATGAAAATTATTTCAGCGGCTGAAATCGTCTGATGTAAAAATATTAGACGAGTACTCTGGGACTTGGTTGTCCGGAAAAATCTGATGGGAGAAATCCGTTCGGCGAAAGATGTTTCTGGAAATTCTTGTTGCTGTTTAGATATTTCTAAACATATTCAGACAATCATTTTTTAGTAATAATAATAATTGACTTATTTCGACAGTATTCCACTGTATCTGACAATATTCAGGAATTGTCCATTTTTTAGTTTCTTGGTTTTCGTCCCATTTTATCTTCAATCTACGATGAGGTGTCCTCAAAAGCTCTCAAGGTGTTTTTTTTTCAAAAAACTTTTTTTTTGGTACATTTTTATCTGGTTTCATGAAGTTTACACAATTTTCGACAAAATTCTGTGGATTTTCATCAATTTTTGTTACTATCAAGAATATATTCTGCAATCTGGGATAATTAGCGGAAATTGATATTAAAACGTATTTATGTATATGTTTCACTAAAAAAATTGGGCTGGTGGAGCGGCAATTTCTGGTTTCGTTAATTATTATATTTTTCGAAATATTTCAAATCATCTCCTTCAATATCTTTCATTTTCTGTCAACCATATTAATATTAGTATATTTGTCAATGTTATTGCTTTTTCGCGGATTTCACTAGTTGCTATTATTTTGAAAATTTTCATTAATTGTCCTTAAAATTTTTACCAATTTTCATTGAAACTTTTATAAATTTTCATTGAAATTTTTATCTTATATGACAATTTTCAACAATTTCCATCAATTTCAATTTAATGTTAATTTTTAACAGTTCTTGTAATTTTTCATGAAGCTCCTTCCATTTTCAATAACGATATTCAATAATTTTTCTTATATTAATATTACTTTTCGTATATACATTTGTTTAAATTGCCACCTTCTTTCATCATTCTTTTTGTTTATTAAAGTAGTCTTTATTATTTTCTTTGATAGATTTTCGAATTTTAATTTATAGAGTAAAAATTGAGCCTCTCCTGGGATGAATTAATTCCTAATTAAATTGGAATAATTTCTCTTTGAAAAGTATAAACTTTCATGTTAATTATGGTAAAAAAGAACAAGTTTATTTTCAGTACAAAAAGTAGCTAATTTGGTAATTCCCTTTATGTGAATAAAGTATACGGATAATACGTGTAATGAGGAATCGATCGCCGAAGAGCAATAATCGTTTTGTTCGTCCACACGCAGAAAAGTCGAATTAGTCGATGAAACGTTAAATGAAATGCAGTCAAAACTTTTAGTTATTCAATTTTGGACGCTGCAGTACAGATACAGTGTATCCATTTATACGCTGCTGCCACTATAGATTTTGACATTTACAATCGAAAAGTTTTAATTAATTCGCTATACATTTGCGAGTATATATTTCGTTTAATCAAACCCAAGCGAATAATTTTTCACATTTATTTTCCAAATTAAATTTGATGCGTAAGCAGTGAGTTATTTCACCACTGTTGATATTTTTGTATTTTGTATACAAAACATTTTGCGTAAAATAAATGTTTTATATATCGGGTGCTTATTAATTACGTAATTTTAATAATTAATAAATGGAAACCCAGGTAGAAATTAATCGTGGCATTCTGTATTATTGTAAAGGCCCTATATCGGAAAACCATTATAAAATCTGTACGAGAAAATCTCTCGATTCTGTCCAAATTTTATGTAGAAAATCTAGAAACTTGATAGTGAAAATTACTATAGATTTTGTCTAGAAAATACTAGATATGATTATTTTTATAGCAAATTTTTTTTAGGTTAGAATAAGATAGCTTTTCCTAGATGATTGAAAACTAGACAGATTCTGATTAGATCATAGACATAGATTGTTATCATGGCTCCATATACATTAAGCGTCTACCTCCGGATATTGGGACTACATAGTTTTCCAGTCTGGAACCAGTAATTATTCTTGGTAATCTAGACAGAATCGATACAGCGCCACCATTATAATTTCTGCTAGGGAAAAAATAGGCTTTTAATTAAAAGAAGAAGCTGCTTAAACATATTTTTGGTGTGTCACTTTTTTAAGTGCGATAATTTTTTAATGTTAACCAATAATATTTCACTTTATCCGTATCCGCTGGAACTTGAAAGATTTGAAATTTCAGACTTGAAGAAAAATAGTATATCTTGTTCCAAAGAGTGACATTTACTACTAAACAGTATGAAAATAATTCCAAAAAGTACAGTAACTTTTTCGGATAATAGGCATACATTTTTCTCGGAGTGTGCATCTGATGATATGAAAAAAATTAACCGTTTACAAGTATTTCGTTATTTAAATATTTTTCTTAATTGTGACGTTACCGCTGCAACTCGAATTTCATATAGAATGTTTTTATTTAAAAATCACAAGTTATTTATTTTCAAGTTATTATTGTTATAGATATATATTTCTTATTTTTACTTTTATATTTATAACATATAGAAAGTTTTTGTAAATTTTTAATTATTTTTTTATATAACTTTTACAGATTAAAAACGGTTTTTCAACCGCTTGACAAAATTTCCGTTGTATGATTATTTATCAGGACAAATATTGAAATTTCAATTTAGGCGATTTATCGATCTTCAGTTCATTATTGGACATGAAAATATTGAAACTAGCGCATATAGACATATATAATGAATATAACTACACAGCTAATAGTAGCATCGGCTCGATATGGACCTAGACAATGATGTATTTGCTAAATTGTAACAATAGCAAATATATTCATCAGCCACTTTAAAATTAACTTCTCTTACGGCTCCGTAGTTCGTGCTCGTAAATAATTAATACATTAATTGCGGCGAATCTCGCAAAATTTATCGAATTAAGAAGAAGAAGATGAAAAAGTAGAAGAACAAAAAAAAAAGTATTTTTGCCATCCGCATTCCCCGTGTTCGATCTGAGGAAGGAAACGCGTATTTGGAAATCCCCAGAAAGACCTAACGCTTAGAATTCCCTGGAGTCGTATGGACCCCTGTCGCATTCTAACTTCGAATTAAGCTGTACAGCTTTTCCCTAGTAAATTATATATCGAAAAACTGATAAGGCCTTTAATCTTTTTCACTTAAACTACTTGTTAGAAAAAGGAAATCCCATACGTATTGTACAAATCACAGTTTATGTCCGAAGCTGTAATCTAGACGGATTTACGCGTATTTTCGTAAAGATTCTGACAAGATGGGTGAAATCGATATATATAGTAGAATATTTTCACTTATCGGTGAACTTGACGAGATGATAAAATTGTTTAATTTCCAGCTGAGGAAAATTGACAAAAAACAATAATACTATAATGTATTCTCTGTATTTACCTGAGTTAGAAGTTGATGTAAATTATTTTCCATAAGAATTTTGCACATGTATTAATATAGGTGTAATATTATTTAATTCATTTTAAAGCTGCCTTTAAGAACGTATTATGATTACCTATAAACAATTACTTGAAAAATGAAAAAAAAAAAAATATAGAAATCGTAAAAAAAGCACGTGTAAAATTGTATGTCACAATGTGAACTTTAACATTTTCATCGATTTCAGGGTTATTTTGAATTTAAAATACAATTGCATTCTCTAAATATGTCAAATTTAATTAAGCCACGGCTGCCTGCGGAGTTTTGTTTTTAATTAAACAAATTTATAACTGATATCGCTTACCGAGGAAGCTGTAAATAAAAAATATAATGTTCAAAACGGAAATTATTAATATATATTTCTTTGTTTTAACGTAGAGTTGCATATGTATGATACGACTGGAAAATTCTGAACAAATTTTATCGCTCCGTTCAATGATGGAATAATTACGAAGAAGGGCATTTGAAAATTTAAATAGAAATTCGGAATGAGTTTCATTGCCATGGTTCTCAAATTATTATTATTGCACGTACAATAAATTATACTGAATTATTAGATGTATTATTGCAAATTAATCCTATTTTATCATATCTTTAAAATGTATGTACTATTTTTTGAAATTATTATCATCGTTGAACATATTTTAAATTCAATATGATATTTTTCAATTAAAATTTACGTAAAACATATTAACATTATTCAAACATTTTTTTTTTTTTTTTTTTTTAATTACGTCTCCCACTCCGCAAGCACAAAATTAGCTTCATATACATTTTGTTCAAGTTCGAAATAGAAATGTTCGTCTCTTTGATATATAGACCATAGAGATTTTGACAGTGGCGAATGGTCTGGGGGCTTTTTGGGCGTAATTTCTTTTTGTTCTGGTACAGTTTAGGCACAATCGGAAATTTTTGACCTCCATCAGAAACGAGTCAGCAGCGGCGTGACGGCTGATGCTCCGCACGACTTTGTGTTTACAAGGCGAACTTCTGGCACAGCGCGCGCGCGCGCGTCTATCGTGGTTGTGTCGTCCCTGCCGAACGGCCGGTTGGGAACCTCCACGGGAGCTCGGGTAATAAAATGAGTACCCCTGCCCTCCCCCGGGGGGGTGGGGCCCCCTCGATAACCCATATTGTACCCCCACCCTCCCGGTACCCCCCTCGCCGCCGCCCCTGGCCGTATATACCGCCGGCGGCTGGCTGAGTTTTGTCCGCGTCGGCGCCGCCAGAGGGAAATCGCGCTCTTTGAATATTAGTCCAACCGGGGCCGGGAAAATTCTAAAAAATGGTGGGCCTGATCGCCGGAATTTTCCGCAATTTTCGGTATATTTTGCGGCCCGAACGGACTTTGCGTTCACGATCTTCCGCATTTTTTACGGAAATCCCGGAGGTGGAGCGCGCCGACAATACTTTCCCTTCGGCGTATATACACGATCATATACCACCCCTAGTTTCCCCCCTCCCCCTACCCGCCCTAACAACAGTAGGGTGGTACAGTCGACGAGGAAAGTCGTCTGCCTTCCCGACTGGTACAGGTCGGGCTGAAATTCGAAATAATCGGCGCGTGACTAATTTCGCTACGAAAAATACTTAATTGTAAAAATAATTTTCATTCCCAATTGTACTAGGTCCTGATCGACAGCCGACGAAAATTTGAAAAATATCGTTCATTACGATTTTTTTTACATTTTTGGAAAGCTTTTCGGCCATCAATTATTATAGATCCTGACGAGTATGTTTCAAATTTGTTCGTATAGTGGCTTGTAACATGTTAGACAAAATTGTCGCGTGCAGGACAAAAATTAAAAATGGAATCGATTATTGTTTCATTTTATTAATGCAGTTCTGAAGATTAAGCAAATGTGAAAATGTCACATCTTTTATATTAATGACACACTTTTTAAAATTACTATTTGTGTTTATTTATTTTATGTACTTTTATATATATAAATGTACATAATTTTTTAAATATAGAATTTTACATTTGTAATTACAGAGAAAAGAAAGGAACCATTTTCAAGACACGATACAATATCATGTTTCTCGATATTTAACTTGATACACTGGTTTTGATTTCGTTCTAAAATTGTTTCAGTTTTCTCGTCGAGTTTATTCAAATGTAAAATTAATATATGATATATGTATATATACACCGCAATATATTAATGATAAAAATAAAATAAATTAAAATGTAATAGCTCAATATGAAACGAATTTCACCATTTTTGTGCTTAATAACTTATGCAGGTACCTATATAGTGTATAAAACGAAGAATTTTCATGAAACTGTCGCTGGATGAAAATTTATCGGAATTTCCAGTATATATACATTACAACCGATATAATATTTTTCCATAGAATATGAATTTTTAATACTTTTTTTTTTAAATGCTTAAATGCGTATTTTGTTTTTAGAGGTTATGGCAAATGTTTGCAAAAATTGGGAAAATGTAAAAAATGCCATTATTGAAATTCATGAAATGTTAAAATAAATATTTATGTTTGAATTGCACGTGTAGGAATACGTTCGTGAAAAGTCGGGGCTCAAATTTATTGATCCGCCAAATTATGAAGAGGTTACAGATATAAAATGTGATATACGTAAAATAATAGAATAAAAAATGTTTTTTCGATGAAAAACCATTATTAATGTTTATTTTTGTTATTTACTTTTGTTATTGTTCGTACTATTGTTCTTATGTTCATTATAAGCTCATTTTCTTTCAAGTTACATTATAAAAGCTAAAAATGTACGTTCCTGAATTTCGGATCGTTCAAGTGAAACTACAATTTGAAAAAAACAAATAATTTCTTTTTAATTACGATGAATTTCTACTTTTCGTGACATGAAGGTATTATTACGACATTTTTAAAACCAGAGATAAAAGAATTTGTTGTCCAAAATTTTCATTCAACTTAAACGATCCGAAAACTCGAGGCACATAAAAATGTATTATTCTGTACCCTAAATTTTAAAGAAGTTCGTAAGTTATTCAAAATTAAAAAAATCACTGTTATTTTACAATCAATGTCATTACAATCAGTTCTGTATATGCAATATATATGTAACCATAATTTTCTATTATCTACTATAAATTACACAATTACTATAGTTATATGCATAAAGTTAATTATAGCTCGCTAATTTCGAGATTACAATTCTAAATGCGATTTTACACAATTCACAGTATAATACAGTTTCGGTTACGAAAATTGCACATAATGTATAATTAATATAGTCATCAGCGTATTTGCATGTTTGACATAAGTTATGCAACCAAGTTAGTCATTATCGCATTAGCGAAATAAAATGCTACACGTGCATTCGAATCATACGAATTTTTACGGCTATAGGATGAGCTCGCGCTGTTTAAATATAGCTTATTTGGGCGTAAAGAACGATGTTCTGGAATTATCGAAAGGAAGTGAAATAAATTACGTCTACGATTTTATTGGCCCGTGAACGAGGTCGTTAGCTTTCGACAAAGGCTGTTAATTTTAACTTTACGAGTTTTTTTAATTTTTATTTCCTTATTTTTTTGCAAAATCGTACTTTGCTTTTGTATTATTAATATTATGCTGTATGATTCATAACAGCAGTACCCGTACACGGCGTACATTTGCTATAGGATCAGAAATAAATCTATACGGTCGAGCGTATTTCGGAGTAGTGTTCGCTTAATCAATAAATTATAAGTATATTTTTTAAGCCGATACTAATTACGAGAGACACCGCTTATAATCAATAATTATAATTTCTACTATACATTCGTGTATAGAGATAATATATACTACCGTTTATTAGTCGTAATTATATTTCGCGAAATCTTTTATTTAGCATGTTTTGTTGAAAACCCCGTTTTAAATTATTTCTCACTTTTTCATTCGCCGTTGGCAGAATTTTAAATTATTTTGTTGATATTTTTCGACTGCTTTATTTTGCACGCGGGATTGGGATTCAGCTCGTAAATGTTGCATCGGAATCGAGCTGGAAAAAAAAAATGATAACGTTTTTTGTAAACGGAACGTAGTGCTATATATATATGTACACGAAGTAGGACAACTTGAGCTACTTGAGAGAAGAGAAATTAATTTTCATTTTCGTCACTAGGCGTCGTTATACTACAACACATTTTGCAGCTGCCAGCACGCGATGACATCTGGACGTGACGGGACTGATGTTGTGTTTCTTTCTATAATATGCCCATGCATTATTCAAAGCTTTTTCGAAAATGATTCGAATTCATTATATTGCTTGGGGTTTTTAATTTAACATCGTCAAGTGTGATGTATTTGAAATGTTGATTTCGTCCCGTCGCCCATTAGCGAATAATGGAACTCGCCGGCGTAACCACGTTAAAATACGCATAATTTATTCCATAACTCAATTTCGAAATAAAAAATTACGATAGGAGAAAAAGTACCGAGGTAGTACATTGGATTCGTAAACATATATATATAGTATTTGTGAAATGGAAAACGAAAAAAGTAGATGCTCTTCCGAAAAGTCCACCGCACATTTAATCGTACAATCTCAAAATTAGTCGAGTTTTTTCGCAATGAGAAATTCGTCATTTCTTATACAAATTCGGTATATCAAGTAGACGTACGCGCTAAATAAATAAACAAATTATAAAAATACTGCGGCGATTTATCACCGGAAAGATAACCAACTGCCGCGCACAACTGCCCCGCATTGATGCTTATTTCTGTCTCACCGTGGGGCACATATAAACGGTTTGCTCTTTCAGAAACTGATTTATCACACCATTTTAAAGCATGGCACAATGCGCAACAAAAATACGGTTCCTGTGGACGAAATGGCACGGAACTCTTTCTTTAACAAATTGTTATTAGGCTTTCAATTTGCCAGTGGCTTTTTCTAGGTGTAATACAATGTACGCTTAACAAGGAAGATGGATCGAGCCAAACGCCAGCATTTCAGCTGTTTTTCTTTTATTTGGTTGTAAAGTATTTAATTTTCCATCATACAAGTAACGAATCATTTTTAATGTTTTTTTTTTATTGAAATAATTATCATTATAATGTCGTTTCACCTTTCTTACATTTGCATTAAACACTAATTGCACAATACAAAATATTATTAAAATGCGTGTAATAAATATTCAATTTAAGAAATTATTTTGGAAAAATATGAAATTTGGACAAATATAAATAGTAAGAAATAGACACAAAATATATGTAGGAGTTTGGAAAATATTCGGCTTGTATAATTTTCTTCGGTTCTCACTGAATTTTCGTAATTTTCTTGCGCCAGCTTCAGGAGAGTGTCTGGAATCAGCAGAATAGAATAAGGGAGTAGCCGTGTATGCACGTTCCTCTGAAAACGAACTTTTGGCTGAATTCCAATATTCTGAATCTCTAGTGTTCGTGTATAGTAAAATATTTTTTGTGAATTAATACACGTTTAGAAATATGTGTTGGTATTATTACAATTGTCAAACGAGGACGAGTGTGAATTGTGGTAAAACTTATATTTTTTAAGATTTCAGATGAGTTATGCAAGCTTTGGTCTCGTAAAATTGTTAAGATGTTGACGAGTTATTATAAATATTTTTGTTTACACCTACTTTTTTTTTAATAATGAAAACGTCAAAATGTAAAAGGTTTTTTTTTATGTCTATGTGACATTTTTCAAAATTATATGTATAGACAATTCGTAATGATGAGCAGGAATTTCCTCGTATTCGACAGGTATCTTCGATAATTCAATCGTAACAGTGGAATTTCCCAAAGTAATCCAAGTGACCCGAAATTCGAAGTTATGCATACATTGACCGAACTACCGTATTAATTATTAATGTCCAGTGCATTCTTGCGCCGTGATGAGTTAGAAGTTAAAGTATATCGCAAGGTTGTGTTTTCATTGCGACCATAAAGGCAAATTTTGACACACATACAAAAGTTACTGTTTCCCCGTCTGGCAACTCGGAAGCTACACACAGCTTATTGAGCTTTATTTTCCTATAAAACTTTAATGGCGGAGTAATAACGACCGGGGTCAGCAAAGTCCAGGTGATTTTGGACTCGCACCAGGCGCGACAGATTGGAAATCGAACTATCCGATTTGCTATACATAGAAAATAACGGCTCTTTTCCGCGTATAGTTTTCTGTAAATGATATAGATATTGTAGTATCGGTAATGTCAGCTCATCGGCTTAACAACTTGCTATTTTTTTTAATACTCTTGCACTTGCAACGCAAACCGTCTGATTGCTGGGAAATTGAAATTCGCTTATCAGCGGGTGATTTTCATCTATATATTTCATATATATATATTCTATTTTCTAATAAATTCGTATATTAAATTATATATATATATATACATATATAATATAATATATATAATATAATAATAATATAATAATAATAATAATAATATAATATAATATATAATATATAATATATATATATATATAATTTAATATACGAATTTCAGTAATATTTACATTATTATTTGTTAATTTTCAATAATTTCCGTTAAATTTGTAATTTTTTTCGGAACCGATGTGACTCTATTATAGGTTAGGCCTAATTTTTCAATAGGATATAACTTTTGTGTTTTGACTTGTGCAGACAACAAAAAGTTTCTTTCTTTATACATTTAAAAGTGACGAGCCTTCGTTAAAGTGTACAGGTGGTAGTTTATGCTGTAAAGCGTTACTTATTACAATAACGAAGAATTTATAAAGCATTCATATTTGTGCTATATTATTACCGTCGGTTTTTTAATATATTTTATAATACTGATCTTCAGTTCTAACAGGGTGATCGATTCATTTGTACAAGTTAGAAAGAGAAAAATAATAAAGAAATGCGAAGGATAATTTTAGAGTCTATAGGAGAGGAAATCTAGGATTTAAGAGCATTAAATGGCTCCGAATCGAAACAAGTCCGCGTGGAGACCTCTAACCCGTAGAGTGGAAAACAACCGCAAGTTCCGAGGATGAAAGGAACATGGTACAATTATGTTTGCGGCTTTATGTAACTAAATTTCTGCTCGGTTTCTTTATATGTATACACGAAATCTTGTGGGTCTTCTTTACGCTCTTAAGTTCAGTAATTGAAAGGATCTTCTCTTGACATTCTTTGTTAATACCAGAGACTTTAATGGACTAAAGGGGAATATGGATTCCATTTCAGGAGCAGCATGGAAGAAGGCAATTAAAAAATTATCTTAACAAAAAAAGGGGAGAAATAAACGAGAATTTAAGAGGCCCAAATTCTTACATGCGGTAATGTAAAGTAATAAATAAATATGAAAATATTAATGATAAAAATTTTTCAATTCACAAATCAGCGCTGTTAAGTCAGTCATCACTTTGAAAAAACAATTGTCACTTTAGTGAAATGATTTTCCGCGCTATAGTATGTCTTTACATTGACATTCGAAAAGTACATACAGAAAAATGTTCTTGTAAATTTTGCCATACCAGATGTCATTTTGAGGATAGACTTTCGTCATGAGAAAAATTGACCTTTTTTATAATAAAAATTAATGTGATAAATGGCATTTTTCTCTGTGCAATGTACATTAATTTAGTTCTCTTCAACGGAATAGGTCTTTACACAAAAAATATAGGTTTTCACTTAAGTGAATATTTTATGTTGTAATGTGAATGAATGCTTCTTCAACAAGGCGAGTCTTACTTGTAAAAATGAGTTTTCACTTGAGTTATTATTAAAGTGATTGAAGTTATTAAAGTAAATTTTTACATTAGTTCACTTTAGTAAATCTTTACGTTATTAAGTCGAGTTTCACTTTAGTAAAATGAGTATATACTCGCTATTCTGAAGTTAGTTTTCAAATTACCAAAGTGAATTGTCACTTTAAATCAGATTAGAAAACTAAATTTATATTTTAAAAATTTATGTTTTCACATGAGTGAATATTGGCTGTAATAATGCGTGTCTTACTAAAAAAGAGTTTTCACTTGAGTAAAATGAATATTCACTTTACCAAAATAGTTTTCGCTTTTTTAATGCGTTCTCACTTTAATAAAGTAAATGTTTATTAGTAATGAAAATGAAAATCTTCACACAATTATGACGAGGTACGTCATAACTTTACTTGTACGTTGGAAAAATTAATTTTCACTTTAAAGAAATGAGTATTTGCTTTAGTAATGTGAAAACTCATTACAATACAGTATGTTCTTATACTTTTACGTTGTAACGATGTGTTTTACTTTTATTTTGGAAAAACGAATTTTCACTTTAGTAACAAGAGTATTCACTTTAGTAAATGTTATTACTTCAATAATGTATGTTTTAACTCAAGCGACTGCGGCTTACTGTAATAAAGTTAACCTTCACTCTACAAGTGACGATCTGATCGTCATGATTGAACATAATCAATAAATGATGATCGTCAAATATTTATATTCATCGATTAATAACGTCGGCTCGCAAAAAGTGCACTGCGATTTTGGCGCTCTTTCCGTAAATAAAGTAAGAGCAGCATATAGTCACTCGTAACCACACATCATCCTTTCCTCAAGTTCGCGCGGAATAAATCACGGGAGGCCGTTCGGTCCCCCGTGAATTTGCGCGTTAGCCAGCACGTCGGGTGTGCAAGAGATCGCAAATAATTCCCGGGTATGATCGACGATTGAAACAACAATGGGAAGGACCGCCCGCAAAAGAGTCGTCGCAGATTCGTGGCCCATGTATCTTACTCGCTCACGGCACTTCGTCTTATCCTTAATTTCGCGGGATCGCCGCTCGCCAGAAATATCAATTTC
Source organism: Trichopria nigra (assembly GCA_030522945.1). Lineage (NCBI taxonomy): Eukaryota > Metazoa > Arthropoda > Insecta > Hymenoptera > Diapriidae > Trichopria > Trichopria nigra. Next base: position 68,943 of record JAPYZR010000103.1, on the reverse strand, counting down.
TATATGCTTGGAGCAAAGCAGCAGCACGAGGCAACAGTTTGCCCGAGAGACGGTCGTCTCTCCTGCTGTACCGCGAGGGCGATTTTATGGCCCCAGATAAATCTCAACGGCCGACGGAAGAAGAAGGGACGACGCGACGACGACGCGAAGCGCCACCTTCCTCGTCTAGTGCATAGGCCCTTTCCTCGCAGTCGTCGCCGACGTCGCCTTTTCCGCACTCCGGGGAGGGCAAATAAAGTACGAGGGGCACTTATCAGGCAGAGACGACGGGTTAAGCGCGTCTCGAGGACCCGCGCCCGCTTACCGTGCTGATGGTAGTTTTTTTCTTCACTCCCGGACCTAGTGGCTCGTGAAGCATGTGCTCCGTTACGTTATGTGGATCTATATACGGAATGAGGGACTCGAAGCAGGAGAATTAAACCGTCGGCATCATTCTGATTAAATGATCCAAAATAAGTTGATATAGGGTAATAGAAATTTCGCCGTTACGGATGTATATTGTCGAATTCGTGGAAATTTTCACTTTATTATCAGTACATTCTGATTCTTCAATTGTACCTGCAGCGATGCGCTCATTGCTCGAGGTTTGCTTTATAGTGCACTGAGAAATGTCTGCTACTATTTGAAATAAGTTTTCACTTTAGAAAATAAGTGTTTAATTAAAAAATGTTATTTTCAATTGAGAAAACTAGAAGTTGCCTTTATTGACAATACCTTATTTCCAAAGTAAAATCAAACCACACTTTGAGAAAGTGATGATTTCCAAGTATTCACTCACACAATTATGGTACAGTAGTAATCGATATTCACTTTAGAAAAGTCCGTAAAGTTGCATCACTTTGGAGAAGTGATTTGTCACTTAAGTTTCATGATAGATAAGTAAAAGTACCTTTGACAAAATGATCGTTCGCTTCAGAATATTACATTTCTGAAAAATGCCGTTTTAAAGTGAGTATTTAAGAAATTTGAATATTCACTTGAATAAAGTGAAACTTTTCTTCAGCCATCAAGTGGAACCGTGAAAAGTGCATTTTCACTTACTCGCACAAATGTTGACGAACGTAGAATAATTTTTTACATCATAATCTGGGCTTCGTTGTCACTTTAGTAACGTGATTTATCACTTTGTAATATACTGACATTTTATTATATTCTGAAGTTTGAGATTTTGTAATTTCTTAAGTGAAATTACTTTTTAATTGTAGGCAATTCTCATCAGGTGGGGCGCATCATTTCGACGGCAAATGAACATCGGTTCAATGCTATTCTCACGCATCTGCTCTCCTATATATATATATAGTGCATATACACATACATATACATTACGCATACGTTGTTTTCACGAGGTACATGTGCACGGGGCCGCATATATATACGTGACGGAAATCTCGATTTGATAATCGCGAACCCCGCTGAGGTTGGAACTATGATAAGTGAATCATTGGGTTTTCGAGATGAATGGAATTCGACTTCGTCATAACAACTGATTGCAATCATTGCCCCGCTCATTGTAGCGGTAGGAATTCGGTAATTTATACGCTAGCGGCATATGAGGAATTAGCGAGGTTTATTTTAGGATAATAGGTTATAAATTTACCTGCGTAAATAATGTTGAAATCTTTTTTATTAACTGGAAAAACGCGTGTGTATAGCGCTGTAAATCACGTATACCACCCGTATAGATGTATATATGTGTAGCATTTATCCGTGAATATTCAGGTTTTATGATGCATGCTTATATAACTAATGCGAATTTAAATTTCCGCGGAGAGATAAGCTTCGTATCATGTTTTAATTTAACAAATTTTATGTGTTTATATACGATAACATCAATTGCCCATGCCGCTGTAATTATATAAGCTCGTACGTAAAAAAAAACAAAGAAAAGGATTTCATCAAAAAATGCGAAAAATAATCGATAAGATATTATGCTAATTTTAATAGTTTTTTTTTTTTTATTTAGTGTGAGAGTATGCAGTCTAAAAAAAGTAAACATTTCATGACATAGGCATTTTCATTCATAAGTTAACGTATTTTATACATTCTGAAATATATAAGTTTCGTAGTTTATTTGTATATAATTGTTCGGAAGAAATATAGATTTATCGGGCAATGACGTCGCCGTTACATCAGTACAGTGCATGTAAACTCGAAAACTGGGATAGACTATATGTATAGTTCCTGGGAAAGGTGGATGCGAGCGCAGATACAAAATGTGGGTTTACAGATCCATCCCGTGTGTTCGTGACTGCTCGGAATCGGGACGCGCGAAACCAGTTATTCGGCCGTGGTTCGCGTTCCCATCAGTGCAGATTCTACGTGGTCAGGTTACCTGTGAGAAACGGTGAACGAGCCGATATGAGTAATATAGTGTGGTCAGTTTTAAACGCGATAAAATTGAATATTTTATGCCATCGCATGTCGGCATGTAGTCAGAAACGTCATCAACGCACCAGCCAAGATATTCGTGTTTAGCAACTTGTTTGATTTTTACTTATTATATAGAGATCTTTCAGTGAATAAATTTAGATGTATTCTATTTGTATCGTCATTTTTAATATTATACTATACAGAATATTAATACGTTCTTGGATATTCTTTGTTCGCCAAAAGAAATGATCTTAGGAACAACCGTTATTGATAAAACGAAACCCCAAACGTTACAATGCTTTATCAATGAAAGGTCTAAAGGGAAAATTGTGAATTAATAACTTACTTTCATAATTTCACAATCCACGACACAATTTGACATGCTAATGATGTCCTGAGGGCATTACCCTTTGTTGCAATAGTTTCTCTGAAAGCGTTAACCGAATGAGAGATGACTCAGCCGATGGCTCGATGTACAGTTTGGTGCACGCGTACACGAATGCGTAGAGCTGCACCAAGGAAATCTTGGCACCTCGTTCAATCGAGCAGCGACATTCGAAGGAAATCTGGATCCTCGCCATCGTTCCGGCTTTAAATAATGCGAAGACAGGTCGCATGCCCTTGATTTATAGGAGGAAACGAAGGAGCAACGTTGTCTCTCGGCAGGCAAGGAGGCATAAAAAAAACCAGAGAGAGAGAGAGAGAGAGAGATGAAAGGAGAGGTGCCAGGGAGGCAGAAAAAGATAGAAACATGCATAATTGAATGAAAACGCGGTGAACAACGTCAAGGGTTGGCGGAGCTGGAAAAGCCGGGCACGGCGAGCGGAATGGCTATAATTTCATGCCAGACAGTCATGCGTTATTCAACGCCGGGTAGGACCCTCTTCGTCATTCGCCATAGCCAACCCCGCTTTGCCTCTCTACTAGCCCTCTATCTCTCTTTACCTTCCGCCGATGGCGATGGCGAAGCGATTGGCACCGTGCACATCCAGAACGTCGCTGGACTCGGTCGCAGCCCGACGCGGTGTCGCCGCTTTGTCGCGAGATTCCCAGTGCTGGGTACTTTTTACCGTCGCTTGACTTTTCATCGTTCGAATGCTTCGCAGTACTGGAATATTTTGAGGTACTTGGAGGAGTAGGTCAAGAGCCGGTTCGAAAGTATGCGAGTACTTTGCTTATCGGTATTACATTCGACCTGCCAATTGTTTTGTTCACCTTTGTAGGCCAAATTAGTCGTCAATAGATTGATAAAATCAATGGAGAATTGTAAAGAATTGGAACTGATACCAGCAGTATAGTGTTAGTAATGTCACATTGCGATTAAATGAGATGTTGGGCAATGTAGTTATGGAAATCATCGATTTTGTAGTAATCAACACGGATGTACATTGATGTTTCTGACAAATATAATAACGTTAGGCATTAACGTTTTGGATGTTAGGAATTGGTAAAGTTGACTTAGGTATAGTCAGATAGTTCAGTTGGACAGTACTGCCTGCGGATTTAACATTCAATCACATCTTAGCTGGTAGCTTTTAATATACATACATATACATATATAGAAAGAATATACAAACCTACGATAGGAAATCCTATATATGATCTAAATGGTACCATCCATATTTCTCCATGCATCGTTAACGGTACCCGCTTGTCTACTGAATATTCACGTGTATGTTAAGAAATATTCAAAATGGTGGTTCGAGAAGGAAACATAGAAAAAATTCTGTTTTTACTTTTAGTCTCTTCTTTATTGATTTCTTTTGGCCTTCGCATGACATATCAACATGATATTTCATGATTTATTTGTCAATGAAGCGATTTCCTTTCATATACAATATATTAAATAAACATTTTTACATTGTCTTTTATATTGATTAATGCGATTAACTGTACGACGTAAAAAATACTAATACATTTTAAGATTCGAAGCATTACTTATAATTTGGATGTTTCTAATGTTTCAGGACAGCGACAATCTTTGGTGGGACGCTTTCGCGACTGAATTTTTCGAAGATGAAGCATCCCTAACGCTCACGTTTTGCCTAGAAGATGGACCGAAAAGATACAGTAAGTTATTTTTTCATATTTCAAATCATTAACTTTAAATTTTTATCAATGTCAGCATCCTTAACAAATAAATAATAATTTCAATGTTTTACCATCCCATCCACCTATTATACGAGCGCAATAAAGTTGCGAAGTAAAAAGTGAAAAGTGAAATGGGACATTCGAAAGAAATAATGAATATGGCACTAACATTTTTATTTTATTTCGCAGCGATAGGAAGGACGTTAATACCAAGGTATTTCCGGTCAATATTTGAGGGCGGCGTCACGGAGCTTTACTATAATATGAAGCACCCGAAGGAGTCGTTTCACAACACCAGTATAACACTAGACTGTGATCACTGCGTAATGGTCACGCATCACGGGAAACCGACATACACGAAGGTGATATTAAATTGCATATATTGTATAAATACATATACATATATATTTTGTTGCGTTTCTGCGCAACGAACTTAACGTTTATTCAACAACGCTTCGCTAAAAATCATTTTTATATAACTTTGGCATTGAATGCGATTGCGAGTTTGTTGCATGAACTGCTAGGAATGTTGCAGTCAGTAATGTCACTTATTTATGACAATCGACATATAACGTAAAATTACGCAGGAAATTGCAAACAAAGAGTGAAAGATATTGACTTTATCTAAGAATTTAATAAAAGGAGTAGGTATAAAATGTGTACCAAGGGGGCAAAATAAGATATTGCTGTGCAACCTATATATTTCAGATTGAATTGAATTGAAACAGTCTTTATAAAATACAATGTCTTGTTTATTATTCATGATTTTTTATTTTTTAATTAATTTATCGTTGCAGTCGACAGATTATAAATGATTGAATTGGTAGGACTGAAAATCAATTAATGTAACGAGGTCTATGCCATTCCATAATTGCAATACGTAAAAGTCATACACGGATCAAAAGATGTAATTTGTATATTTTATTGCTGGTTATTAAGTGAAAGTTAAACATGATGAAAAAAATGTAATTATATTTAGATTTTAATCAGCAGCGATTTTCGGATAATGATTTCTAAAAAAAAACCTTGAATATCCGAAACTTCGATACCATCTATCGGATCTAAAAACATCTGTCAATTTGAAGTAGCGAGTGCTAGAAATAAGTAAAGCCACGTGAATTTAACTTAGCTTTCATTTCTATCCAGGTGTGTACGGAAGGTAGGCTAATATTGGAGTTCACGTTCGACGACCTCATGAGGATAAAGTCGTGGCACATGTCGGTGAGAACGCATCGAGAACTCGTGCCGAGATCCGTCGTTGGAATGCACACGGCCCAACAGGATCCTTCGGCGCTCGAGCAGCTGACCAAAAACATCACTAGACAGGGCATCACTAATTCCACCCTGAATTACCTTAGGGTAAGTCCTCATACATTTAATTCATCCATTTATAATTACTATATAACTTTGGACAGTCGGTTAAACAAATATTATTCAAAAAGATCCTTACCGAACTTGTTTTTACCACGTTCATCCTAGGATAGTGAACTTGGGAAAATCCTAGGTAGTGAATAACTTTAAAAATTTGTCAAGTTCATATTTAACTTTTAGCTTTTGACTTTTAAATATCGATAAATTTTATATGAAAGTAATAATTAAAAATAAGTTTTGATATTATTTCAATTATTTCGCAGTTTTTTATTTAATTCATTCTGCATCATCTCAAAATATCTTTCGAAACCGATTTATTTGAAAATCTTAAACGTCGAGTTCTTTGTTTGGTCGAATTGGCATTTACGCGTATGGAACTCACACGCCACGTTGAGAGAAAGCGCCGTTTGCCTCTCTGGGAGGAATCGAAGTCTCTAAATCGCGAAGGAGCAAAAAAAAATCAGTGTTATTATCGACCTTCCACGTTCTTGAACCGGTGACGGTGCGCTTTCACCGCGGTGCGACGATCTTTGGAACCAACGCGTTTACACGAATGCTCACTATAGTGAATAAATTATTTTAAACAATTAGCTACTAATACCTTGCAAGATTTATTAAAACGTTTTTTTGATTACAGTTATGCGTAATCCTGGAGCCGATGCAGGAGCTGATGTCGAGGCACAAGGCCTACGCGCTATCGCCGCGAGACTGCTTGAAAACGACGTTGTTTCAAAAATGGCAGAGGATGGTCGCCCCACCTGGTATGAAACGCAGAAAAATAGAAAATAATCTGACGAGTAATCTTTAAGAAAAACAGCGAAAAGAAAATGGAGAGAAGAATTTTTTTTTTTTTATTTAAATGTATGTATTCGGCAAATACGATATTTATTCGTAAATTTATTTTTTTTTTTTTATTTCTGAACTGATTTTATCGATTTTCAAGGTCAATGAAATTAAAATTATCCCACACAAATTTGATAAAATGAATTTTAATCGCGCTGCGTGCGAACATCGGCGAGGGTATATTTCAATCGCGAACTTTGTGCACTCGCGGGACCTGCCTTCTTTCAATTATCCCAAGGACGAGGGCAATATCGAATATTCAAATTCCGGGTCGACTGTAGAAACGCATAAGCAAAGTTGGCCGTTGTCGCCCCCTCATCTCAAGCAGACGTCATGCTCGGTTGCGCACTTTGGGCCCTGTAGCCAGCTCGCTAGGCGGTGCCGACCTTATCGGGCCCACAAATCGCGCGTATGCGCGCACACCGCGTTTCCGCTCCTCTTTCTCACTCGAGCTGGTACCTACGACCGTATATCCTTTACAAGGTCGGCAGAGCCTTGGAACCAAGCGTGCGCGACATTGCGCAACATTGCACCGTTCGTGTTTCTCAGGAAAGAAAAGGAAACCTATCAGGGTGGAGAGACGATGAGAAACGGACGTAGCCAAGTAGTGTGTGAACGCACGTGTGTGTGTGTGAGTGTGTGAGAGAGAGAAAGAGAGAGAGAGAGAGAGAGAGTTTGTATTTTTTGTATTGTAGAATTTGCTTCTTAGAGAAGGAAAATAAGTGAAGGAATAATGAGCGAGAAAGAAAAACGGCTTGAGAGGAAACAACTCTACTTTTTATTAATTTCGATTTGTTATGATCCAACACGTTAACCAACTTGTTACTTTACGACATGTAGAAACGTTATTACTGTTTTGGCAGCTTTTCAATTTTGACCACTGAGACATTTGAGCTGGATTATTTCATCATGTTTCTCGCAAGCGACTTTTTGTGGACAGCCTTAGAATAAAGCATAATGTTTTCATTAATTTTTTGACATTCCTCAAATGGATATCCTTAAAACTGCAAAAATAGTAGTAAGTTGTCACAGACGAATAAAAATTCTTCATTTCTTCATTCTCTAAAAATACTTCATTCAAAATTCTCCAGTACGATCAGCCAGGCAAAATCTTGATTTTCAGTAATATGTTAAACAAGTAAAAATTGACAAATAGGAATAAATAATAGGCATAAATAATGAAACACAGAATACTAACTTATCGATGGAAAGAATAGGAAAGTGGATATAATATAAATATATTCTTGAGAGGAAAAGAAAGAAAGTGATAAGGGGAGAGAGAATATGCATGCTGTCGATATTCGCAAACTAGACTATAGTCGTTTGCATGCATTACCTGCAGAGTCTGACATGCATTCGTAAGAGATCTTGGTTTCTGAGGAGATTCAACAACTCATAGACATATTGAACAAATTCCCTTCAACATACATTCCATTGGAAAAACAAAGAATGGAAACTTGAAGAGTATAATATAGTATAAAAGTGTCATCAAAATCTAAGGTTAAACCTTTTGAAAATGAGCTTCTCAAGAAGAAAAGTTACTACGCTATTTCGACGTGTTTTAACCTCCTTATTACGAATATGACAATAAAAATTGGCGGTCGAACATATTCAAGCCGCCATTTTGAAAAAACTGCAAAAAGGCTTACACATTACCTTTCGAATTTATAATTGAGTATTTCCTTCAGTTCAAAAGGCAATGCGTTAATTTAGTGGATGCGTGCATGATGTTCGTAGAATAGCCGTTCGCAATAATAGATTAACGTAATAACTAGCTTTTATACGACCTGGTACGTAACGCATACTTATTACCGATATTTTTCAGAATCCCAAAGACCAGCCAGTAAAAGAAGAAAGCGGAAGGGAAGTACGCCTGGGCCAGGAAACAACGCCCCACCAGCACCTAGTAAAAAGAGATCGCCTGGACCAAATTTCTCTCTAGCGTCTCAGGTAAGATATTGAAAATATGCCACGACGTAGGATAAAATCATAATTTCTTATTCCACCCTTTAAACGTTCAGATTGTCTCTATTATTTGTGATAAATTTTATCTAATTAAAAGACGAATTCTGGATTGCTTTTTTTCATATTAATTTCTAAACATATTCATTTTTTCTTTTGTGATATATTTTAGTTTTGTAAAGATACATTTTGTAGGATTATGTTGGCTATCTAAGGTAACACTAAAAAAAGATACCCAAAACCCGTTATTACGTTTATTTGACACAACTTTTACCATCACAAAATGAACCGGTCAAAATTACTGGAAATTTGATATAATATAAAATTCCGATAAATAAATATAAATATCTAAAGAATGGAAATCAGTCGCACTTATTTCCGAAACGCAAAATGTCCCCGAATCCATAAATATAACGCCACGCGATATCAAAATCTAACGCAACTCTACAATTTTCACAATTTTTATTCGATTACATTCGTAAGTACGTCACCAAATTTTCCGGTGCGATTTCTGGGTACCTCGCCCAATAGCTTGCCCCTTCTGGTCTGCTCTGAGTGGCACTTTCTTGTCCGCATTATTTCTGAGACCGATCTGTACCATCTCTCAGCAGTATCATAAATGAAGCTTCTCGTACAGTGGATGATGTCCCATAACGATCTCTTTGTGGGTGAACTGCAATCGGCCCTCCAGGAGACGTAATGTTTCCATATCAAATGTGTCAGATCGCCGGTTCCTACAGACACTATTTAATAATTTTTAATAAATATTCAATTATGAATTGACGACATAGGAACATGTCCTGCCAACGCGCTGGAATGACGACGTCTACTCTCTCTATTCGCGAGCGCACCCGATTTCCCTTACGATTCACATGTCAGTACAGCCAACCGCACACTTCGTACATCTCGCGGTACCTTACCTCAACGCCGGAGCTATAACAATAAAAGTCCGTTATAGTTTTAACAAAACAAAAATTAAAACTATCAGAAGGATAATCAATGTTGGTCGTTCCCATAGGACGTAATGGTCGTGGGTGAACCGTCGTTGATGGGAGGCGAATTCGGGGATGAAGACGAGCGACTAATTACGAGGCTCGAGAACACGCAATACGATGCGGCGAACAGTTTGGACCCACACAGTCACGACTCGTCGGGTGGACCTCCCCCGCATCCGCACCAGTTCCATTCGGAACCAACACCAGGGAACTCTTGGCCTCCGGACCGCGGTCCAGGCCCACCACAAGGAGGACCCGGCAGTCAGGTAACTTGGTCACCATTTAATTCGATTTCTCTTGTCTGAGTGTTTGACTGAGAAACTGAGAAGGCAACGTAAATGTGCAATTAAAAAAACTTATTTAGGAAATAAAGTCGCAAACATAATTTTCAGAGGATATGGGATTATGCATTTTTAATGAAAATTTAAACTCTTTTTTTATTATTAACGCCAACGAATTAATTTCTATAGTATAATAAAGTTTGACAGAAGTCTATTTTTACCGACTTTTCATTATTAATTGAACTTTTGGTCCTTCAGATATGAAACCATCTAGTCGTTGAGAAAAAAAAATTCTTTTACGTGGGGCTAACGGGAGTCCATGACCAAGCGGTGATGACTCGATTAAGAATCTGCAAGTATGTTTGTCGAATATTTTATTTGTCGATTATAAAAACTTTTCGTTGTTTACACCGTTATATGTATACTCGCGGCCATTCGCCCGAAATTTGATCGTCTGCAAGGACTGCATGTGTTTATATCATACATATGAGTTTCAATAAAGTCCGCAAGCGTACATATTAACTTGTAAAGTGCACTTCATAAATTAATTTTAAAAACTATATTAAAAATTTCATCCAATGGAATTAGAAATGAAAGAGTTAAAAAATTCTCGACGAGATAAATTGACGATTGCCTTTTCCATAAAAAGATATGGCTATATTTCGTACAAATGTGACAATCAATAATTTTTTTTTTTTTTCATTTGTGACTAGGGGTGGTGACGCGTCAAAATTTTCTTCTGCCTAGTACATCATCGTAATTTCAAAATGGCTGATGACAAAGTTAATGTTTATATTTAATATGTAACAATATTGTTTGTAAAATATATAAATGTAGAATATTATTAAAATAAAAGAAATCGAATTTTTTAAGGTCGTTCTCCTGCAATGTGTTAAAATTGAAGGCATCTCAATTTTAAATTGAAATCTTAACGTATGTCGCCATTTAATACTTACGAACACAACAATTCCAAATTTAACTTAAAATGTATCGTCGAAAGCGAATCACGATATTATAGATTCATTTGATCGCACTTTTAACGCATTTTATATGATTGTAAAGATGTAGTTTGTATTTCCGTAGTGGCAACTTGGATTCAATACAAAAATACAAACTACGTTGTCAAAACAATAAAACATGAGAGAGTCTCAACAGAGTCTGCAGAAAATCCAGAATAGCCCGGTATTTCAATCTTTTACAGATTGATGAGTTTAACCATTTGCTATACGTATATACAAAAATGATCAAAAAATTGTAATAAAGAAAATATTGCAAATATCGGGTTTACTCATGCCATCAATATTTCATCGGCAAGATATGAAAGTTATCAACATCATATCAGTTATTATTTACTAATTATTTTCTCACTTAATCATTCATTTGTGATTCATGCAACTTTCGAAAGCATTTTATACGTTCATCAGTAACAAGCACACGATAAATTCATCTATCAATTCTGACAGTTGTTCTTATAAAAATGGATTTCTATGTAGCCATGTCAATCGAAGATACCGTATTATATTATGCATTCTCCAAGTAAAAATCAGTTTATACGCGGTCTTCCGATGAAGAGTACAGAGATCAAACTCAATTCCATGATTTTTACCAGGGTTAGGATTAATTAAGAGGAGGCAATACCATTCTGCGTTACTGACATTTTCCGCGGCGAAACTGAGGTACAAATTGAATTTGAATTATGGCAGGAAGATGTCCGATTAATGTATTTAGTACGGCCATGTGAAAAATTATATTCTAAAAGTAGCGAAAGTAAGAAATCTTTATATTCAATTGAAAATCGCATGGGGCTATTGTAGGGAATTACTGGAGTAGCCACTGGCAGCACATTTGTACCAGTTTTTGGAATCATATTACAACTTGTATGTTGCATATATTGAAAATTCCAGCAAAAATCCATCACGAGTGCATTAGATAAATTCATTAAAAAGATCACGTAATGCAATTTTGTTATAAAGAATCATTTATGTAGCTGCATGAAAGTACAAAATATATCTGTAATTTTAGCAGTACACTCCGTCAAAGAATAAAAACAAAAAATACTTAGTCTTCCTCCGTTGAGGGTCTCTTGCTCTTGGTGATTAATGAACAGGATCAGCTGTAAGCCGACAAAAGATGAATTTAAACCGGTGACAGTAATGAATAGATAAAAAATATCTGTGAGTAACACATCGTAGTGATCATCATCCAGTAAACGAAAAATTATTGCATATATAGAAAATAGGATTGAGAACATTGGGGAATTATCAAGAAGCATTCATTTATTTCTGAACGTGAATACTTCTTAATGATTCCTCATTGTTCTCAATCCTTTTTTAGCTTGGGAACAATTTTCAATAATTTGCCGTTCACTGGGCATCCAGTGGTATCATATCAAAGACAGATGTAGTTATTTCCTGTAAATAGGAACTGATTGCTCTAGATACACTTGAACTTTATAATGAATAGTCGGTAAAAATTAATTTAGGAGATTCTTTAATGTTCAAAAATGATAAAAATACTTCTTTTTATAAAATCTCGTACATCCCTGGTAGAAAATTTAACGAGGCCTTGCCATGACCACGGCTCCAGAAGCATGGCGCTCGCGAGGCCACGTTAATTTTTCGACCAGGGATAACGTGTACGTAATTAAGGAAAGTTTAAGAGTTGCATAAACATTGTTGTATATCCATTATTGAAACCAACGGGTGTAGACGCATACCCGTTAACGTCAATAATAACTGTATTAATGCATTATTAACGAAATGTCTATTTGCAGGGTGTTCCAGGCTCACAGGGTGGCGCCGGGTCGGGTGTACAGGGATCTCAAGACGCGAACCAGCAACAGCAAGATAAAAAGAGCCCCGCGGTGAGCCAGTGAGGCCAGGAGTCCCCGCGCCCCCCTACCAGGGGGCGACGGGGGCGCAGGCCCAAAAACGTGGCTCCCTAGCGGGGCGAGAATCCGAACTTTCTCACTTCCTACCTGGGCACTCCGTCGACCTCCTCGTCGTCCGGGCGGCTCTCGAACATTGGCGTGCTGTCCGGGTTGCCCGGTCAAGGCTCCGATCTTGCAACGGTGACAGCGGCAGCGGTGGCACATCAGCAACAGCAGCAGCAGCGGCAGTTGCTCGGCGAACATTCGGGTCCGGACTCGTTGATGTCGTCGCCTGCGCAATCCGCCGGTGGTGGCTTGACGCAGTTGCTGCAGCAGGGGTCGCAAAGCCAGGCGTCGAACCCGGGTCAAGATCCCCTGCAGAGCATCGTGCAGCAACTAGTTTACTTGCACCAGCTCGGGTACATTTTGCACCGCGGCCACATGTAACCGAGGGTTGGCAGCTTTTGCACGATCGCGAATTGTCGTTGCCCTTCGAGAACAGGGGAATCTAGATGGTATCTCGATGGTTCGATAAAAGGAGAAAAACTAACGGGGTTCGCGATATTTTGAAGTACCGTGCGTTTACGGGGAGTCTGTTGCACGGAGTAAGCATCCGGCGTGTGATAAGTGGAGAACGGAGAAGCGTGTGGGAATATCGAGGAGCTACCGCGTGACTCTATTCTGTGAAACGCTAAAGATAAATATGCCACACGCGGCAGGGACGATCATCGCTCTGACGCACGGAGCTGTGAATGAATCTCTATCCGTCAACAGTATTGATATAATAAATAGAGTAAATGAATATAATAGTGTAAGAGGACTAGTGTAAGAATGTAAACTGCGCAAGCGTGTGCGATGGGGTGAGAAAAAATCAAAGCGTGAGTGACACCACGAACAGTGGTGGGTGAGAAGGGCGAAAGAGGGGAGAGATCGACGTCGACGTACGTGCAGGTGATCTCGTTTGTCCTTTTTTTCACTATTTTTCAATTTGTGTTCTTAACCTCATTCGCGAAACGACGTTCGTCAGGGAAATGCTTTATTCGAAACTTTATCGTGATGCAAGGGAGTGGCAAGAGGCATTTTTACAAATATTCCGAGAGTGACGCAACAGTCCTAGTAAAGTAGCCGGAAAGAAATGCCATAGAACTTGATTCAAAAAGCATGTAGTGTACTATAGAAATTTTATATTTTGTACAAAACTTAATTAAAAATATAAGAACCTTATCGTATATTTTTAATGAATCTTTTTTCAATAAAAATGAAATTTGTACAGTGTTCTACGTTTTTTGAATCAGATTCCAAGGTAGCGTAAGGCACTTGTCGTGGGTCGACGGAGGAACACTCGATTCGTTTTCGTAGCCTCGATTGTCGATATCTGTTAAAAAAATGATGATTGGAGTAGATTAACGCTACGGAAATACGTGACGCGCTCTCGACTCTGGAGGACCCTATGGGAGTTTCTCGCGTGAGTCCCACGGCAGATACTCAATTGCACAGTAATGGGGGGACTCGTACATAATTCCGACTCGTCGTTCGCACAGAAAGTATGGAACACGTAGATCCGTGAAGACCACGAAGTTTGCCACGTATTTTACGTTTACGCATTGTATATGTTACTTATCGTGTTTATTCCTACGTTGGTTTACGCAGATATACCTCGGGCATTTATTGGCCAGTGATGTAATGAAATGGCTGGTCCCCAATCGTTCAAGACGGTATCGTCGGCACAGTACAAACCACAGTTGTTTCGTCACCTGCTGCTGAAGGAGTCGGGTGCAGGGAAGTCAGTGTCGATGATCCACACAGCCTAGGTATTCATATTTTACAGCGCGATTGGAAGAATCGATTTCTGGACTTTACGAATTTCCTGGGTTTTTTTCTTTTTTATTGAAGCACGATTCGACGACGATTCTTGTCTTGCACACAATTATCATTGTTTGTGGACAATATATGTAAGCATTTTATCGATATGGAAAGGACATTGTTCTGCTGTTATATTCAGCTTTAAAGCGATTCTTCCGATGAAGATGCCACTTGCATTACTCAAATGTGGCTCCTTGACTTTTTAGCCCTTAAGGAGCAGTTTCATGAAACGACAAAATTGCAGTCAAACTGATAAGGATCGCTGCACTTTTCATGAAAGTCTAGCTTTATCGTCCCCTGAAGTTCTCAGTTTAGAGCGTCCCTCTTGTCACTCCCGCGCATTTTGGCGAAAGCGCAATGTACAAAGTCTCGTCGAACGTCGACGCGGATCATCGTCTTTGATCGAAGTTCGATCGCGCGCTAATCTCTTCCCTGTCGGCGACAGTGTAAAATAAGAATGGTACATGAATGGGAGCTGATTTAGCATAAAGTATGCAAAGTTTTGGATAAGGGGCAGGAGACGGATTTCGGGATGCGCGCACTCCGACACGCAGAAAGAATATGTACACGGACACCAATCATGATTTAGGTAAATAAGCCACGCGTGAAAGACGAAGCCAGTACAGTCCCACGGCGCGAGTTGCATGAAAGTAGAATCGGAGTGAATGAACGACTGGGCAGTTGTATGTTCGCGATGAGAATTTTAAGCGCGCGAGTTTTACGACGGAAGCGCGCGGTGGGTTTTAGGATAAATGATCTATTGACAAATGTTGTATATTATTACGAATTATAATGATACTATTATAATGAATTAATTATTATACCCTAATAATGTGAATTGAATTTAAGCGACAGGAAATACATGAATGATAAGTAATAGGAAATTTTTAATTGTTAGCGAAGCACAGAAAGGCGCCGAAGCGACTGAACCACGGCGGGAAGTCGCGCGGCAAGTCGATCCGCTCAAATAAAAAAAAAAAAAGAAAAAGAACAGAATTAAAGCACCGATGCTCGCGACGAAAGCGAAACCATAGGAGACAGACATCGAGCGTGGAGATCAGCGTAGCTAACAAGTGCATTGTCAATATTCGATCTATCGGTGCGCCTGTCGGCCAGCATACGGACATGAGCGCAAGGATCGGCGCCGTCGAGGCGTTGAATCGAGCATTCACATCGATTGTAAATAAATCAGTATAAATTATTCTTCCCTCATCGTCTACTCTCTCGTTTTCTCTAGTTCACTATCGTTCTTCCGTTTCGTACGTCCACAGTTTTCGCGTCGCGACAGGCGCATCGAGTCAACTCGGTTCCTTGCACGCGGATGTTGAGAATGCACCTAGGTATTCGCTTACTCTAGGGTTTATTTTTTTCATCGTACGTGAAACACTCCCTCAAATCCGACGATTTTCGTGGTCACGGGCCGCGAAAATCGCCGAGGCGGGAAAGGCGAGCATTCTTCCGGGTCCTTGACGCTTGGCCATTGGAGCACTGGACACTGTTCAAGGGATTCGTGCAATCGGATAGATGAAGTTTTCAGGAGCTCGCTTATATGTCACGGTCGGCAACGTCATTAACTAATGATTACATTGATTATTTTCGAGGAAACCTTTAAAAAAATATCAAGGGTCACGAAAATTCGCGACGCGACTCGAAATATTTCAGGGAGTTGCAAATCTCTTGTTATAGCTCAGGGAATAGCTAGATCAAACGAGTTTCTGAAGGTTCTTCCCTTAATTTTGTGTGTATTATATGTAAAAATTGAAATTTTATGACCAACCGTCTACAGAATGCCGGATGCGTTACGTGAAAGTACAACGGAGGATAGATGGTCTAGGAAAAACAATAATCAGCTCGATCGTCGACGCTGTACAAGTCGACGCTGTCTTTCGTAGACTTGAATGATTTTGGTTTTTTTTTAACTTTTCAGTTGCGTCGTCTTGAATACCGACGTTTTAAGAAACAAAAAGAGTTTTTATATATCGCGGATAGTGCTCCATGTCTGTAGTCCAAGTTTCCCTTGTCAGCGCATCGGTAAACTTAGCGTAATGCCGGGCCGATCTCGAGCGACGAATGTGCACCGACATAGTGTATAAAAAATACTAGCGAATTAGGGGGCGATTATTGCGTGCAAGGATATAAACATTTACCCTTTAAGTGGGCATGGGCCAGCTCGGTATATTATATTAATATACATTCAAAGTTGGCTCATTACCATGACCAATAAAGTAATAAGGAAAATTGTCATCTAATTACATTTTTACGCACTCCCAAAAAAAAAAAACAAATTTTTATCCTTGTCATTTGTATCATAGCAACATGTGTTTAAAAGTCCACCATTATATGTATGTAATCAAAATTGTAACTGAGAAAACGTTAATAAAAAAACGATATTCCAAATGCAGGCTGCTTCATTTTCGTCAACTACCTGCAAAATATTGTTCACATTTTCAGTAACTGGTTTTTCTTCATACAATAAAAACTTTTCGGAGCGGCACCTTGACGTTTCCATTGGACTGCACCTGATTGGCGAGCATCGTGTATTCTCGTACAGATACATATCAACATTTCATCCACTTCTTCAGGACTTAATAAAAGATAAAGAGTTTCATGCATTTTAATCTATTTTTGTCCTTTTTAATTACATTTGTTAACACAGTAAAAAAAAAGAAGATTAAAACATAAAAACTTGGATTAACAAGAATTCAGAAGTATTCGTTGTAGAAGAAATAAATTCATTTTTAATCATTTTTAATCATTTTCAATCCAAGTTTTCACCTATATCAATCTTTTTTCTTTTTGTACTGGGAAGTATATATATTCCGAATTAATTTGTTAGATTGCAATAGGATATTTCCGAATACTTATCAACGTATTAGAAAACAGTTTATGTTGGCGTACTTTGAATTTAATTGTTGAACGCTGCTTTAAATGGTCGTATGACGGTAGGGTTCAGGGGTTTCGAAAATAACCATCTAATCGAAAATGGATTTAAAAGGAGTCAGAATTTAATGCGTTTCAATACAATTTTGTGCTTCTACATTTTATATTCCTCCCTCAATCTTAAGGATTCGTGATTTGTTTATTTAAATTCATTCGAACATATTTAAAAAATGTCCAATTTCTAATTTTGTTTTTATTAAAATATTTTTAAAATGCTTCTGAAATACTTTCAGATTTTATTATTTATAGATTTGCATGTTTAAGCGTAATATATTTTATTTATAAAATTGGATTGAAATGCATTCATATTTTAGATAGATTATTTTTGGATTTTAAAGCCTTCGAGGTCAACACAATGAGAATGAATAATGGTGAAACGCACTATGTATTTTATTAATTCATATTATTAATTTTCGATTGCTGGGAAGTTTTAAGAACGTATAAGTCACGTTTTACTTTATTATAGTGACGTAAAGAGGCAAAAAGGTATGCAAAGTTGATGATAGAAAAACACACAAAAATTATTGATGGAAATACAGATTGAAATGTAGAAGCACTCAAGTGATATAATTTTGAGGATGCGCAGTAGGTACGTATGGAAGAGGTAGCATTTTTCAATCGATTTTTATCTCCAATTTCCTATACCTTTGAATCTTTTTTTTTCTAACAGAGACAGTTGCACACCTCTAGATTATTTGACCAAATTTTAGATACTGTCATTTCAAGATAAATTTTTCTATCAGAATACCTATCGATTAAAATAAAAAAAAACTTTCGTATACAAAATAAGAAATTTCTAATTTATAAAAAGTTCAAATATATAAATGGAATAAATGAAATAGGATTCAGGAGAAATGTGTAAAATATGATTTTTTTAATTCTTCTGAATCCAATTTCCTAATTCTCGATCGGGTAATCTTGAATCATGGAGAAAAGAAAAGGAATTAAAAAAGATTCGGGTAAACAAAGCTGCACACTTTATATATGAATCGATTCTGAACTACATGTGTTCTAATGTTCTGTAAAGTATTCCAACAAATTGACCGTAGGTGACAAAAAAAGTGAAACAATTAGGAATAGAAAAATATTCCATCATAGCAAGAAATTGGTTTCGGAAACGAAATAACATTCAATTGTATTATTGAATAATATTTCAATCTTTTTTCGTGTATTTAGGAATGAAATAAGAACACCGACGGGAAGAAAATTTTATTGAAAATAAAATGAACGAATATATCATCTCAATATGTTTGGCTTTTTTCTTTTTAAGTAAGAATTCAAAGATAACTTTGGTTTGTTATTTTCATTGTGAAAGAACGATTTTTAAATTCTGGTTTTAAAATATGCCTCAAATAAACTTTTTTGTAATGATGAAGATTTCTTAAAGGTCCCAGAGTGAACTAAATTTGAATTAGTAAACGAAAGTCTTGAGATTTCAAAAATAGCATTGAGAAAAATGGGGGAGCATTTAATTGTTTTTGAACGTTAAAAGTATATTCAATGTTTTCCCTTATTGTTCTCATAATGCTATTTTCTAAATACTGAGATTTTTTTCGTTTATTGCGGATTCATAAAATCAATGATGACGTTTATAATTTAATATTTTTATTACAGTTCATAACGTAACACAAGTTACGCTGCAATAATTAATAAAGTATAAATTTAATAATGAAATTGAAATTTTTAACATTTTAATGTTGATTAAACAGTGAAATTAATTTCGAGAATAAAAATATATAAATGCACAAAATGTGTGTAATTTTTCAATATTTTGATTCAATCAATCCAATTTCTTTTTCAGAATTGGGCATTATCCATGCAAGCAATAAGTCTATATACAAGATATACAAGAACCCTGAGGAAGATATTTCATAACATTACAAGTAAATATATGTATTTGACTAGTTGATTTGCAAAAGATATATTTAGTTAATGTTGCAAAATATTATCATTGTCCATTAGTATTTTGTTAGATTATTGTTCTATATATAATTGTTGGCTAAAGAAAATGATTTTGTTGCGCGAACTCGAAAATGTAGTACATATACTATTCAGTAAACGTGTTCTTGGCGAATAACTTGTCTGCGCATGCGCATGAGTTAACCGGCGAGGCACCGAGGCACTCACTCCGTCTGCAGAGATTCCCGCCATTATATCGGAGTGATATTTCAGCATTTTTTGGGCAAGAAAAGAACATAAATTTAGAGTCTTTTGCAATGGACATATCTTGTCATCGGGGTGCATACCGGACACATTGACAGGTACTGAATATAATGTGTACTTAATTAGAATCTCCTTCGTAGGTTTCTTTATAGATTATACATTATTCGACCCAGCAGAACTGCGGCTTGACATATTTGGTGATTATAACTAAATTTTTACTTCACCCAATGGCACGTGCTATTGATCGCATCAAATGATTCGTTTGACAATTAAATATATACTTTTTTATTGTAAATATAACTGAATATTCTTTTCGCCAACGTTAAAATTTTTGCATTGTGTTGCTATATAATCAAATCTTAATTGAATTCAACAATGATCACTTCCTTATTACAATATCGGTATTATATTACCGACTGAACAGTCGAGAAGTCCATTATTTAAATATATGTTATTTAAATACGTATAATGTATAATGTAAATAATAATAATAATAATAATAATAGAGAGAAAGAGAGAGAGAGAGAGAGAGAGAAGAGAAAGTTTTGTACTGCAGATCAATAACAAAACGGATAATATATTATTTATTAACAATAAAACTTTCTGAACATATTTTCGATTTTACTTGATCTATTATTCCTATATTTATATGCCGAATTTTATTTTATAAATAAAACAAAATGATATATAAATCAAAAGTAAACATCTTTAACGGGAGATTTTATACATAAATAACGGTCTTTTCAACTGATCAGTCGGATCAACCTCTAGTACGAAGTATAAATCAATCAACCTATCTATTTATCATCTATGCATATATATATATATATATATATATATAGAGAGAGAGAGAGAGAGAGAGAGATATTTTAGGTTTTATATTACATTTTATTTTTATACACATATAATTTTAATTTTTGATCAATATAGTATATTGAAGTATAAGTAATGCACATTTGAAGAAAGATACATACTAATATTATCTAAACATATTGTTTACAATTGTAGATATGATATCTACATACGTACACTATACCAGATTTTGAATTTTATTTAATGTCTCATTTAATGTTAAAATAATTTATTTTAAAAAAATTAGTGTTAAATCGATCATAATATAATAATTGTTATATAAAATAACAAGTTTCGAAAAGTTTTTAAATTAAAAATTGAAGTCACAAGATCACAAAATTCGCGACGCTTTTATAAAACTATATCTGATTAGTCATCGATAGGAAGTTGTATATAACTTTAAAAAACATATAGTACTGTCATAATACAAAAATAAGTTTCAGGAGTTTGATTCGTACATGCCAAAAACGATGGTTTGAAACACGTAAAAATTATGACTATATATGTAGTAGAGATTTAATTATTAAAAAAAAATACAAACTCATCAGTTTATTAAATTCTGTAATGCAGCTTATATAATTATATACATGCGTCCAATCAACCTAGGCCATTGTATTGTTTTGGAGAACACTGAGGATCTATAAACAAAAACAAACGTCAGGCATCGTAATTGTACGAGTCGGCGTCATTTCAATGTCTGTAATCTTCAGTTTACGGTTAACACGTTAATTTGAAACGTTTATGCATTCTTTGTACTAATGCTCAAAATTATTAAAAAATTTATAAGTTTCGTGTGTTACATGGCTTGCAGAAATATCAAAAATGAGTTCCTTATCAGACCGGCCTTCAACTCCTGAAGATGTACGTTCAATTCCAGATAATAATGAAAAGGTTTGTATGTCAATGAGATAATATTTCAATAGGTGACAAAGTTTCTGATTTTTTCTAAATAAATTACTAAAGTACCATTTACTGTGATGGGGATAATTTTAATATGAGTGGTAATGCATTTTTTTAATGTAACGAATGAATGGTGCAGCCACTACAGTTTTTATCGTTTATGAAATTAAATTCGAATTATTTAAAAATGTATAATTTAATTCCGTTAATGATGTAAATACAAATATTTATTACAGATTAAAGAAAGGCACCGAAGGTCGCGGTCAATTAAAAAACCTATTAAAGGTTGCTGCGATATACTCTCATTTGAAATGGCTTATAATATGAACTACATAGAAGATTTTTTTCACAACCAGCTAGGAGTTTATTTTGCTAAAAAACCCATCTCTTCGTCGTTTTTGAAGGAAGGTCCAACTGCAAATGATAGGATGCTAGCTATAGAGAACCTAGTCAAAATTACGGTGAGGTCAGATGTGATTCTATATTTATTGCAATAATGCGATAATCGACCTATTAAGTTGAATTGGTAAAATTTATTATTAATCCCTACTTTTATAATTAATTTATTGAATTAATTAATTATACATGTTTATAGTATAATTGACTCAATTTACTCAATATGGATTATTTGAATAATCTTTAATTATAGTTGATAAAAATAATAAAATAAAATGTCAATTGCTAATAATTGGTAAAATTTTATATTAATTGGGAATAGCGTATATATTTATTAGTTTACATACATTGTTTTATCATTAACTTTAAATTTAATGTAAATTAAGTTCGCCTATAATGATTTAAATTAATTTAAATAACTTGTATACGTTTTATTTTAATTTTGGTAATAATATACTTCTTTTCGTAATAATAAATAATAAAATAGTATATTTTTGTAATACATGAACAGGTAGCTCTCAAGTGTCCGTCATATGTTTTGCATCAGGCTGTAAAATTATTTGACGGTTTTCTCGATGCGAAACGTGTAAATGTTGAAGATTTGCAGGTCATATCTTTGGCTTCACTATGGATAGCAATAAAGAATAATGATACGAAGATATTTAGAGTACGTACACTTGATTTTTCACTATTAAAAATATCATGAAACTTCATGGACATTTAATATACATAATCTTTCGTATGGTGATATATTTATACATGCATGCATATATATGCATGTATATGTGTGTGTATGTATATAATGTACGTATAGATATATACATCAACATAATAAAGAATTATTTTTAAAAATATTGCTTATAAATTATAGAACTTTAGATATATTTGGATAAAAAAAAGTTAATGATAATTTTGCACCATTTTGTCTTATTACGGGCTTGTAATGTTCTGAATACATAATTATATATATATATATATATATATATATCTGTACGGTATTTCATTCCGCTAAATTTGTGCAATAACAGACTTATTTGGAACATCGTGAATATATACAAGAATTTTTAAAATACAATTATGGCACGGATACTGTTTTCCTATATGTTTACAAATTATTGATAGAATTCAGTTCCATATCGTAGATGCTCAAAATAAGTCATTATTTTCGAAAATTTGGAGACATAAAATCTATATGTATACATATACAAATGTGTGTTCTGCTGTTTATTAAATTGGATTACATAATTCTACGAATTAGGCGTCTGATATACTGGCGTTAGCTGGTGACAATGTTGAAGCTGATAAAAGAAGACTTGGAAATTACGAGAGGGAAATGTTGATGGAACTGAATTTCGATCTATCTTATCCAGATCCCTTCTCTATGTTAGCACTTTATGCAGCTAGAATTAAAGAGCTCAAAGACCTTGAGTTGGAAGTCATGAGCGAAATTTATTATTTTGGCAGTTACATGGTAAGTTATACTTAACAATATTTATAAATGTTGAATAATGGTAAAAAACAAAATGCATTAACGAGTCAGAACTTTAGGCCATTAGTTTCATTCATGATTATTAGTTTAAATACTATACTTTATTCTCTTAAAGAGGTTCGAAAGTACAGCAGTTACCGACCTATCCTATGAATTAAAAAGTGCAAATTAAAAATTATTGAAACGTCTTTTAAAAATGTGGGCTTTGGTACTGTAATTCTACAAAATAAATATAAGGATTCCGAAAAATATCAATAACATTGGATGGAAATTGTATCAGAACTATATATTGGAAAGAAAAATAATATTTGAAAATAATTTTTTTCATTTCTAAAATTTCTCTTTCAATTTTCGGCCGATTTTATTTGTATTTTTTGAGGGATCATATATGTACTATGTAGAATTGCACTACCACTAAGAACCAAACGTTTCAATAATTTCTAATTTACCATTTTTTACTTTATAGAGTAGATCGGTAACTGTGATTTTTCAAAATTCTGTCTCTGCAACTTAAATTCTAACCACTATAAACGATCTTCTATAAAATATCAAAGAAATTCGTCGAGACCTGATTGAGAATTTTCTGAAATAAGAAAAAATCAAGTATTTCCGAACATTTTCGGTCAATTCACAATAGATTTCTTTGATACGTTGTAGGAGATCGTTTTGCGGTTACCGTTTCCGATGTACTGATTAAATAATGTGCCGTTACAGCGTCCGCATTTTCTAAAATCAATTCAAACATTTCTTTTTTCACTTTCAGCTGACCACTTTAAAACCCTCTTATTTAAGTCCTATATACTGTTTTTCATTTTCCTCCCGCTTGGATACCCTGGTAAAAATCGGAATATACGAAGGATTCAAAAATCACACTTTAATAAATGGCGTTTAAGTGTACATTATAATTGTATAATGCATGTATCATGCTTATGTAGCGTATAGTAAGAGTGATTTTGACCCTAATTCGTACATCCCTATCCTAATTGTGCATTCCGATTATACCAACTTGCGAAACTCTACATTATTCTTTCAAAATTCGAATTTCATATAAATAATATATAACTGAAATTCATGAGATTTAATTCACATAGATATCCTTCAACGTCTTGAGTATTTCATTCATATTTCATGCCTATGATACATATATGCATATAAAATTCACTAAAAGTAACAAAAGCAGAATTTAAAAATTTCTGAATTCTAAGACTCGCATTGGATCATAACGTAAATTAAGATAAATTAATTAAGTGTAAAAACTAACTTTTTTATTTCACGTATAAATAATCATATGTATTTATTTTCTGAATAGTTGGACATAACGTTGCTGGATGCGGAAATGTGTCACGTATCTTCAGTCCATTTAGCTACTATTGCTGCGGAAGCATCAGCTTTTCTGGTCACAACTGCAGAACCGAAGATTGTTTCGACTATTGTACACGCATATACACATATACACGTCTAGTGTATATGTAAAATACACGCACATTGTGTTTATATCATTCCGCATAGGAAC